>ML790267.1:45797-72394 GCA_009831015.1 Picea engelmannii | reverse complement strand
CCCCCCCCCCCCCTCTCAGTTGTCTTAGTAATTTCAATACATAAATGGGAGGTCCATCAGATGGATGTTAAATTTCCCTTCTTGCATGGCGATTTGAAAGAAGAAATATACATGGAACAACCTCCTCGCTATGTCCAGAATGACTCTAGCCTTGTTTTTCGCCTCAAGAAATCTCTTTATGGTCTCAAGAAAGATCCTCGAGCTTGGTATTCCAAAATAGGCATCTTTCTTATTTCCACTGGATTCTCTAGATGTCATTCTGATCTTAATGTCTATACCAAGAAAGTAGGAAGCCATCTCATAATCCTTGTCCTTTATGTTGATGACCTTATCCTTACCGGTAGTGACCCAAAACTTTTAAACCATGTGAAAACCATCCTTAAGAAGAAATTTGAAATGACAGACTTATGCTTTTTTCACTATTTCCTTGGCCTCCAAGTTTTGCAAACTAATGAAGGAATTTTCCGTTCCCAGACTAAGTATGCTTTTGACCTTCTTCGTCGCGTTCACATGGATGATTGTAAACCATCCCCTTCTCCCTTCCAGTTTGGAGTCAAGCTTACCACCACCTATACTTCTTTTGAAGTTGATGCCACCCTGTACCATCAGTTAGTTGGTAGCCTCTTATACTTGACTCATACCCATCCTAATCTTTCCTTTGTTGTTGGTCTTGTTTCCTGGTATATGCAAACACCCCATGAAAGCCATTGGAAAGCATCCAAAAGGATACTTTTCTATTTCTGTGGTATAGTTCAGTTCGGGATACATTACAGTTTAGGCGGGACTCCTTTATTGGTTGGTTTCACTGATTCAGATTAGGCATGCCACCCTGATGATCAGAAGTCTACTGTAGGTTATGTTTTCAGCCTTGGTTCAGGACCTGTCACTTGGGCCTATAAGAAACAACAGGCTATTGCACTTTCTTCAGCAGAAGTAGAGTACGAAGCAGCGGTAAATGCAAGTCAGGAAGCCTTGTGGATTCGACAGATCCTTTTAGATTTCAGATTCAAGCAGCAACATCCGACCAGCTTTTGGTGTGAAAATCAGAGTGCCATCAAGCTCGCCAAAGACCCAGTTCAACATCAGCGTAGAAAACACATCGAGCTACATATGCACTTCATCAGAAATCTCATTCCTGATCAAGTTATTGAAGTGCTCTTTTGTCCTACAGAAGATCAAGTTGCAGACATTTTCACAAATTCTCTTACAGAAGCGAAGTTTTCCAAACTTCGATCTATGTTAGGAGTTTAGAAAGTTGTCATTAAGGGGGGATAGGCTCTAATGCCTCCTTCTTTCCCCTGTTGTTTCACTATTGTAAATCCTTCAATCCTATCCCAAGCTGTTCTTAAGGGGGGATGTTAGGATATTTAGACACTTAGGAGTTAGTTAAGATCTACTTGGTCTAATATGTCGTTAGGTAAAAGTGTGTTTCTTAGTGTGTTTAATTAGTATGCATTAGTTTGCATTTGTAGTTAGGAAATCCGACGGTCATGATATGTTCCCGACATAGACTGATCTGATGGTTCATACTCTCCTCGATCTTAATGACCATTCATCTGTGGCTTAACACCTGAGTGGTCCACGATCTCTATTTAAAGAGCATGGAGGGTCATTTGTTGATGATCAATTGTGAGAAACTCTCTTGTAAAATCTCTTTGTAATCTCTTTCTTTTCATTAATAAACTGCTCCAAGTGGTCGCGTTGGTTAGGGTCGTGGATTTTTCCCCATAGGGGTTTTACCACGTGAAAACATCGGTGTGTTGATCTTTGATCTTGTTATGTGAGTGGTTATTGAAGGTGTTTGTTCTCTATTGGAATACCTGTGTTGTCGAACACCTTAACCCTGCGATTTTCCTTTCCAAACCCCTGTGATTTCCTTTAAGTTCTTTGTGATGGCATACTTTTTCTGCAATTTTTATGAGTAATATAAACCCATGTGATTTACTTTAATTTCTTTGAAATGACACACTTTTCTACGATTTTTTATGAGTAATATAAACCCATGTGACTTCCTTTAAGTTCTCTTTGATGGCATACTTTTTCTGCAATTTTTATGAGTAATATAAACCCATGTGACTTCCTTTAAGTTCTTTGCGATGGCATGCCCTTGCTGCGAATTTTTATGGGCATTGTATCCTTACATTTTTCCCTTTGAAAGACTCAACATTTCCTTTATTTATTCCCTGCAACTTAATCTTAAAGATCAACAATTTTTACCATAATTCATCGTGCATTTTTACCAAAATTCACCATGTGTTTTACACCAGAAATTCACCATGTGTTTTACACCGAAATTCACCATCTGTTTTACACCATAATGCGTTTTACCTACAAATTAACCAGCATGGAGAATCTCGGCACATTTTTTTCCTCAGACCCTCTGCGTTTTTCCAGGAGACAGTTAGTCGAGGTTTTCTCAAATGTTTTTGAAAATCATCTCTGTCTATGACATTTATTTTCGCCCAGAATTAGTGTCCCTCCTGGCGTCGAACAATGGACAAGGAACAATGTTGAAATCTATTTTGATTTTTGAATTAATAAATCTATATAGTTTTCTGGGAAGGAGACGAAAGGAAACAAAAAGTGAAATGGTATGGTTTAAGTAGAAAACGTTGATCTTTTATAATTTTCCTTTTTAATTTAATGATTTTAGAAATTTAGTTTAATATTTTTGTTAAAATTGTAAATTTGGATTAATGAAATTGTTGTTTTCAATGTATAGATGAATTTAGCACTCTTCAATATTTTTATTGAAATTTAATTCAAATTTGCATTTTCAGATTTTTGATAGATTTTAGACCAAAAATGTCAATTTAATTTCATGTTGTTTTGAGTTACAATAGAATGTGTCACTATTATTTATTCAATGTATTTATTTTGATAATGGTAAATTTTTATTGTATAATTATAATGATACTTGAAAGAGTGATATTATAATGGTACATAAATATACTAATGTATAGAGAGGTTGTGGAAAGTTAAGATGTAGTTAGATATATTCTATTTAACCTAGATAGATCACTTTTAAGATAGACATATGAATTACTTAAGGATTTATTTTATGAAGATAAATTGGTGGATCCCATGGTGTCTTGAAATCATGGTGATGCATGATTAATTTGGTAATTAATTTACTTGTGCGCCTTAAATAAAGTTGACATGTGATTTCTTGTAATTATTCACATGTGCCCTGAAATTAATAGATTATATTACTTTTTGCGCCTCAAAATTTAATTGATAATTATATTGCGCCATGGTTAATGATTGAATTGAATGATAAAGTGATTAGCTTACCTTGCGCTATTAAGTACCATTGAAGCATGATTGTTAGTAGTTAGATTTCGTTGCTCAATGGACCTTGATGACTCATAAATGTTTACGCTTTTTGAATTACTCACACTCATTGTAACAATGTTGATGTGTGATTTCCTAAGTGCTTAGGTTAATTGCATGCATGGTAATGATGTTCATTTATGTTTAATTCATTATTTAGATCACACACGCACCTTGGAATAATGTTGATTTATGGTTGATTTCAGTAATGTTTTAATCACGCGCCTTGGAGTAAAGTAGATGTTTTCTTTTGTGCCTTGAAAATAAATAAAGTTGATTACATTGTGCCTTAACTTATGTCATTGTATGATTGATTTAGTAATTAGATTCTCTTGTGCCTTGGAATTTATGTGACGTTTGATTTTTTATTAGAACACTATTGCGCCCTTGATTATCATTAATGATGTTGATTAAGATAGTTGGTTTTGGACTTGATTGTGTTAGTGGGATGTAGACACCTCCTTGTTCCTCAGAACAGTCGCCATCCCTGAGACCTTAAATAGTCAAAATCAATCGGATGAATCATGGGCTTGAGCGTTGCTTATGTGTCTTGGAGGTTCTAACCTTGCAGGGTAGGTTGGGTGGGTAGTTTCTCCATGTTATATTGTGATGAGTTGATCTTGCGTCGCCATTTATGTTACTTGTTGATTTGTGTCGTTATCTAATATGATGATGTGTTAATTATGTGTCGTTACTAATTTGATTGATGCAGTGGTTACGTCGTTATGGATAACGACAATGAGTCTCTTGTAATTCCTTTATTATGATGTCTTTGATTAGGCATTGTTGTGATTTATGTGTTGATGTTAAATTCCTAATGCGAATTTTTTTTTACCTATTGTCCTTCGCTTTTCCTAGTCGTAACGGAGGGGACATTACAACTCTCAATTCCCCATACCCAATCTATCTACAGGAAAATAATTGAAAGTAGCATAGTATGATTCATGCATAGAAAGTAGCAAAGAAAAATTTAAAGGCAAATGAAAAACAAAATGTATGTACAGATATGTGGTTTTGTACATACAAAACATATAACATTTATCCATAATAAGGTAACAAAAAATACTATATATATGATAAACAACCTTTTTAAAAGATGGCACTTACCACATATCATTTTATATCTTCCATAAAAAATATGCATCTTTTTTTGTTCTCCTCCATTGGTTCACACCTACCCAATGCAATAAGTTCGTTGTTTTCCTTCCTCACATCCTTTTTAATTGTCTCCCTCGAGTCCATGGATTGAAACAATTTTTCAATGTTGTCCACATTGTCAACATCAGTTGTTGACAACTACATACATCAGCAAAAAAACTAGTTAATTCAATTATAAAAACAATAATAGAGGTTGGTTGAAGTTATGGTGTCAACATTCATCTTATACAATGTATCAACATCCATTTTCATTCATCTTCCTATGAACACCATTCATATGTGCATAATTTTTCTAAACACATACCTCTACTGAAAAGCTCATCTATACCATATTTTCATCAAAGAAAAAAATGTCATTCTTTATTCCATGATCATCCTAATATGTCATTCTTTATCCCATAAAAATTTCATTATTTATTTCGTAAATTATCTGTACGTCATTATAATGATGAACCATGAAGCTAAGAAGGACAAGTGATGATGAAATACCCAACAAATTAATATTTTTTTTAAAAACCAAGTCATTGTTTGCATTTCCCTTATAGAACATAGTATATGAATGTATAAAACAAAGTATAGAACATAGTACAAACATGTATAGAATATAGCATAGGGCACAATATCCTAACAAGGTATGAACTCGGCTAGTTCCAAACATTTTTTTTTCAAGCTTTAACCATTTTTATGGAAGCTACATCAAGCTTTGTATATCTATCACATGATGGAATATTAGGAAATAAAGTTTTGATTTTCCATAATAAATGAAAATATTCTATTAACTTTCTGACAATAGTTTGACCTTTCAAAACACCATCCATATCTTGAAATTTAGTTATATCATCCCTTTATTTTATTAGCATATCTTCATATGCTTCCTGTTGAATAAAATTTCCATTTTTATCCCAACGTGAAGGTAGTCCCATTTAAACTAATTCCTTGTATGTTTTCATGAAGGTTTCAATACTTCTTTGAATTGAACTACATTTATTTTGAGGTTGTTGAATAAAATTATTCTTTGCCAATACCTTTGTAGCATCCATAATTATAGAAGTGTGATCATTGACACCCAAGGCCTTTAATTGATTCCAAGTCTTAGAGTTAAGGTTTTCGGGAAGAGATATCATTTTTGTAATAGACTCGACATTGATATAGAATATAATGGACCCATTTTCATATATCACGACCATTTTGTCAGAAAGATAATTCTTTGCACACCATGAGACAAACTCAGGAAAATAATAGGTTTGGGGAATTATGAATTTACCCAAGTTCGACTCCTGGATATGTAAATAATCATACAAATCCCTAAATCTATCACATGATAACTTTCTTCACTCATAAGGATCAAATTGTGATAGAATGGTTTCAAAATTTTCACAATCACAGTCAATTAGGAGTTTTTCATCAGAGGATGATTCGTGACCAATCTGACTACCTTTCTCCATCTATCCTTATTTTAAACAATAAGAAAATATATGAAATAAGGAAATGAGAACACTACCCGAACTTATTTTTTGAAGGAGAATTTGGCTTCTTTTACTGGAGACTACTCAAGGAAGTTATATATATATATATATATATATATATATATATATATATATATATATATATATATATATATATATATATATATATATATATGGTATAAACAAATTTACAAATTTTCTACAAGCCTATAGCTTGTAATAAGTTTTATAATATTGACCTATTCATTCTACATTTCATCAAAAGGTCATGAATACTTGTGCATATAAATCATCCTTTTTGGAGTGTAAATGCACTCCTAATTGTACAAAAGTGTTAAAACTATTGTAATCATCAAGTTAGAATTTAAATATTAAATTATGGAGGCTTATCCAACTTTAGGCATGTGCTTTCCTATAGCCAACTTCAACAAATTTGCCCTTAAGTTTTACAAGGAAATTGTTAGCCTTTATGCACATAAAGTAGGTGTATGTCTGAAACTTTCAATCACAAATTAGACCTTATTCAAGTTCAACCACTCAATCACAAGGTGTATAATCAAAAATTACACCTTATTCAAGTTGAACCACTCAATTTGGGTCAACATTGAGACTAGGGTGTGGATTTTACTCTGATGTTTTGACTTCATATTTACATGTAATCCCAAATCTAGGTGCATGAAAGTAATCTATCATGTTCTTAAATTGCACTTTAGATGACATGGGTAAATTTACCACATATAAAACTCCATATTATAACTTTAAAAAAAAAAATTGGAGCTACACAGAATCTTGGGCGTGCATTTTAATTTGGTCACTTAGTACGGTTGCAACCTTCCAAATTACAAGGCAAACTTTGCCTCTTCTGCACAACAACCCTTTTTAAACTTACAATTGAAAAATTAATAACATGAATAGGTCTAATATGATAAACCACATCCCCTAAAAATTTGACAACTCAAATCTAAGGTATAATACAACCTTCGCTTACGTTTTACAAACACTTGGGCACTTATAGGTTTTTACTAGGCATCTCTTATTTTTGCACAACATAGTCTTTTATGACTAAACATACAAAACTAAGTATATATGCTTATGCAAAATGATCATTTACGATTTGAACCACTCAAATTGAATGAGTTTTGAGACTTGGGCATGCATTTTAGTGTAGCCTAACATGCATTTTGCACCAAGGAGAAATTTACACCAACTTCAATTTTCCCTCTTTGTCCTAGAAGATTTTAATAATAAGCTTTGAATATGTAGATTTTCACACTTCATCATAATTATAATATAAATTTATGGATTTTAAATTGTGTTAGAAATATTTCTAATGGAAAATCCACCCATCATCAAGAGATCAAACTATAATTTTCATAACATAGAGAAGAGTAAGAAAACAATTGTTACTTAGAAATGAGAGAAAACCTAATAATAAGATAACAATAAATCAAAATAATTGTAAAAGTGACTTAGATTTTTTCAATGAACTATGCATATCAGGAAACCCTCTAGGTACTTCTCCTCATTTCAAGGATGGTATGAGAGGTAAACTGGTCGGTTGAGTGAGGCCCAATAATATCTATAGAGACAGAGACAGAGACACCTATTCTGGAGACTTGCCCCAAAACTTTCTACTTGCTAACCCACGAGGCTATGAAAGTGACTTAGTTAAAATTAATAACCAAATATTAAATTATAATCATGGAGGTGACTTGGTTAATAATAATAATAAAATATATAATTATAATCAACCATTTATTACCTTAAATGGATTAAAAAAAATTATGAAATTTGTTATAATTTATGTCAAAACTTAGTAATTATTCACAATTCAAATATGCAAAAGTTTTGTTTTCCCATAATTCGTTTAGAAAAGAAATTTGTCATTGTTAAAATAAAAACAAACTCATAAGTTTCAAAATGAAACTTGATATTTGACAACACTTAAAACACCACAAGGGAAGAAGGAATTTGTAATTTATATGATATTAAGAAAGTAGAGGATGAAAATAATTTTATCTTAAAATACCCTTTTTATGCACACATTATAACTCAATTTTAGAATATTTGTAACATTAATGATATTCATTACTTGTTAACTCATGAAAATAAAAGAAAGTTAGAAAAGTTTCTCTCCAATCTTTTTGAATATAAAATGTTAAAACAAATGAATTAATCATCATTTTCTTAAGGTTTGATAAATCAAAATTGGTTTGAATGAATATAACCATTATCAAAATCATCATAATGCAACTCCTACTCATTAATATTTTAGTAATAGATAATATTAAAAATTCAATGTAGTTATTCTTTTTATATTTAAAGATTATAGTATTTATATATTTTATTAGAATTGTGTGTGTGTGTGTGTGTGTGTGTGTGTGTGTGTGTGTGTGTGTGTGTGTGTGTGTGTGTGTGTGTGTGTGTGATGATGATGATGATGATGATGATTAACGTCCACTAAGACCGAATTGGTCTATCGGACCTTAAGAGGGTAAGTGATTACTTGTGTTTCTTTAGGATTTTGTTTCTATGCTCAAAAATCATTAAGAGAAGCTTTCCAAGATCATCGTACTTTGTTAAGTTAAGAGGTTAGGAAGGTTGGTAGTGTGACAAATATTTTGAAAATGAGATCTAATATTTGTATAGGCTAGACAATATAAAAGAAAGTGTTTTTCATCTTCAACCTTCTTAGTGTCACAGAGGTGACACACTCTTTCATCCCATGACGTTTTAGGAAATGACCAATGCCTAGTTTCACTATGGAGCTCGTGAGAATTTGTTCTTATCTTAGAAATGCTTTTTTTTTCTTTACACTTGGCAAAACAGACAGATAATTTAGATCTTCTAGATTAGGGTTTATTACATCTTTATAATAACTTAATTTTCTTTTTTCCTCTAACTCTTTATCACACCACATTTTCTCCTTAAATTTTGATTTGACGTTTTTTTAATAGTATCTTTATTCTACAAAATGGTGTCTTCCATGATTCCCCAATAGTTTAGCCAAGACCGGGCATATTTATGCCATCCTTGCTTGAGTCGATGGTGGCTATGACTCAATTTTGAGGCAATTTTAAGAAGCATCTTGTCTTCCATGTTGTTTAACTTGTTCTTATACATTAGGTATCTCATCATATCCATGCTCTCAATGGGGGAGAGGCTTGTTTCTAAGAGGAGGATGGGATAGGGCACATTTCCTTTAATTTTTATATTATAGGTTATACAATTCTTTTGTATTTGCTCTATCTTTCTCCAGGATTCACGAGAGATACTACAGCCCTAAAATTCATATCCATAAAGAATACCAGGTGTAACAAGAATCTCAAAGAGGAGTTTCTTCTTATCCCAACTCCAAAGATCAACTGATTTACAATTGTTTTCAAGCCCATAATAAGCTTTCCATCCCCCAATAATCCTTCTCTCAATGCTATAATTCCAATTGAGCTTGTGGTGAATATCAATTCCAAGATATTTGTATGAAGTCACTTCCTCCAAGTTGTTGTTATCATATATGAAGGTATCATAAGGGATCTTATTGGATTTAATAATCATGGCCTTAGTCTTAGCAGTATTAACAGTCTTACCCATATTGGAGCAAAAAATCCTTAAGGATTATTAGTTGGTTTTCAAGATCATGGGGACTCCTTGCCATAAGAACGATATAATCGGCATAAAGAAGAAGATTGGTGACTATACCAGTGAGAGTAGGGTCGACAAAACCTACTTTTTCCAAGCAATATTCTAACTTGTCAATGTAAATGCCAAAAAGGGTAGGGGATAAGGGACAACCTTGTTTGACTCTGATATTGCAATTAATCTCTTTTGACTAGCCCTCAGTGTTTTTAAACTTATCAATAAAGTTCTCATACATCCTTATTGCAACAACCCTCAACTCGAGGGCCCTATTTGTTTTTGGTCACTATCTATCCCAAATTCTAAGGCTCAGCGTCAAGTGAGTGGAGCCATTTCATCTTGTAGCAAGCTTCGCCTCAGTGGTTGAAATAATACATTACATAAATTCAATGCTCCCATCATTCCATGACCCTAATCAAATTTTTTATTATTTGAGTTGATTTAAAATTAGGCAAAACCCCTATGCATATTTTTTTACCATGCACGGATCTTAGATCATAGTAGAATTGTGCTTATGCTTGAAATTGTTGGCATATTCTTATTAGATTTAATGATCGAAAATATGATCCTACAATATTAGTTGACTCCCAATGGAGTTAGTTATCAAATTTAAAGCATTAGTCTTAATTTCATGTTGAAAGGTATTCATCCAACTCATCCATGATGAAAATATGTAAGAAAGAGTTGTAGTTCATTTGGCAATAGTAAACTAAGTAGACACTTCATTTTAAAAAATGCTAAAAGAATATCATTCTTCCAATTTTTATTGACTTCACCTTTCGAGATGAGTTCGAAGCCCTTGGAAGTGTTGATAAAGCATAGTATACTTGGAAAAATAATTTGTTTTTTAAAGTGGATTTTGCACAAAACAAATCACAATGTTTTTTCATTGTTTATGAAACATGATGCACCATGAGTAATTGGAGGTGCACAACCCTCATTTCTTGCGATTCAAAATAAGTTCTAATTATTGTTGAAATTATGTTTCTCTATTCAAACAATGCAATATTTGGGAATTAGAATTAAATAGCTTAAACATTAAATGCAAAAATATAGTGTTGATCTCTTTGAAGATCTAGTAACGTCTATGCCTTGACTCCCAAGGGATATTAGTCTTTGACCAATATACACCTTGTAGATATTTTCCTTCCTAGGTGTAGCCATCTAATATGAAATATAAAATAAATCCTTGCAAAAGTCACTATTTTCCCATACAAAATCACACATCTAACATAACACAATAAATTTAGTACCCAAATCACCCAAACAAAATAACAAGATTCTAGTTTCGCATAGCCTACAAAATACCTTCATTTAGCCTAACATTAGTTATGCTAGAATGTAGCAGGCATACATATCAAATGTTTTAGTGTCACTAATAATATGACTACAAGTAATGCATATGCCTACACAAACCTATATAGTCTAAGTTACAACTACACTTTCTATAATGCCTGTGATCTAGTGTCACACCCAGAGGTATTTAAACCCTAAAGGTGTACAATAAAATAAGTCTGCATTGTTGTCAACAAGGGAAAATTTTGATGAGATAGTTAGTGCTCACCAAAGGATGTAATAAGGTTGGTAGCTCATCATAGGCATAATTACAAGCTTTGGGGTATGATTCTTAGGGAGGCGAGAGAAAGCGTAAGTCTAACAATTTCCATAGGAGCTTGTGCAACAATATTGAGGTGTGCTAAAGGCAAAGCATGTGATCTTACAACACATGGCATAACCATGTTCATTATTTGTGTGGTTCTTCACATGAAGTGAAGGTAGGTAGTTCAAGTTCGAATTGTCAATGCAACCTATGTAGGTGTGTTTCCTTGAGAATTTGTGGGGAGCAATATTGATGGGAATATTGTATTCATCCATGAGGTTGAGGCCGTAGAAATCTTGTCCATCAAGGGTGAATATGAAAATTGTGGAAAGTGGCATGCCTCTAGCACCATTATAGGATAGTTGACCTCTATAATGACTTGTGGTGTAAAGACCCCACTATGGCAGCCCCAGATTCGACTTAACCATCCTGGGTGAGCAACAATTGAAAATGAGCAACCATGGGGATTGTTGAGTCTCCATTTTGACATGTATAATTCCCTATCTTACCTTGTATTCAAGCCCTTTTTTCCTATGATATAAACCTATACTTGACTGTTTTCTCCAAAAGCACACTTGATTACCTTGTTCATGTGCATAAGGGGTAAATTATGATTAAGGCATGATTTGTTTAATTTTCTTGAATTAATTCGATTAAATGTTTGATTTTGTATGATTCTAATCCTTTAAATCTTAAGCAGCATGATCCAATACCCAGTCTATTTCGGTACCAAGGCTCCACCTATTCCGGTACCAGCCTGTGCTAATTCGATACTAGAAATAATTCAAAATTTTGGAAAGCTTCTAGAGGAACATCAGGCACATGGGTTTTGTCTAGAATGATGTTTTCATGAGGACATGTGAGTTAGAATTCACCCAGCTTTCACATGTGGACCTCCAGCTCAAGGGGAATGATTCTGCCAAAATTATCAAAACAACTCAAACTGCCAACTTGTGCTTCAATTTCCGTGCATATGGTATCTGATATAGAAATTCTAAAACATGGGTTTTGTCTCGAATATGGAAAATTAAGTATGTTGTGGGAAGTTTTTCAAAATTAGAATTGGTTTGGGAGATATGGGTGGGGGACTAACTTGAATATGCCCAAATTGTTAAAAAACACAGATTTTTGGGATTTATCCTAAAATTGTAAAATTTGTTTTCTTAGTTTGGGGATTCGGTTTCATCCATTCCTCCATGGATTTTATGTATAAATAAGACCTCATAGGTTTGAGTAGAGAGGAATTATCATGATGTAAGAATGGTTCTTAAAGGATAATTGTTATGATGTAGAATGGATTCATGAAAAGACTCTTTTTGTAAACCTACTTGTTGGAGATTAATGCAAGATTGAATTCAGTGATTTTGTCTCTCTTAGAAGTTAACATCTGGTGATCTAAAAGCTTTCATGTTGGCATCGTCAAGGGCCACCGATCCAGCTTGGTAAGCTTATTGTAAATTGTTAGTGTAGATTTTCATTTCATGTATTTGTTATTTTGATTTCATAATATTTTGTTTGATTTCACTATTCGAATTTGTTGTAAAGTGTGGTAATGCAGGAACAGTTGGATCTTCATATTTCACCATACATGAGCTTTAATGGAGCATCCCACTTGTTAGTTTAGTTGCTCCAGGAGATAGATCTTAAGTTCATCTCTTCATTTCATGAGTCTCTAATGAATAGATTTGTCACCTAAGGAAGAACCTTTCGATTCATTGTTTGTTTGAGAAGTTTTGTTATCAGTTTTCTCTTCTAAGTTTGGAGTGGTATTGTTGAAGTGTGCCCATATTTGTTTGTTAGTTGTTTTTAAGGATATTAGCTACAGATAATAGATTCAAAGTCCATCTTTCCAATTCATAAGCTTGTAAATGGACAAGGCATTATCTGAGGAAAATCTTTTGAGTGCATGATTGAAAGTTTTTCTTTCTAATTTATGAATTGTGTGAAGAGTGTTATCTTTGAAGTGTGAAAACAGAGTATTGATTTTTATATGGGTTTTTTTATTGAACTATACTCATCAGACATAGGAACCTATTTGTTATCGACACATACAGTGCATCAACTCTTTTGATTACGAATCTCGGTTGATAGTTTATGTTTGGTAATATATTATGCAAATAATTGCACCAACATTTTGGCGTTGTTGTCGGGGAGTTGTAAATGGTAATAGGTAGTATTAGAATCATAATTATTTAATGGTTTTGGATTGGTTTTATGGATGACCTAAGGGCGGAGAGAAGACGGTAAGACGTGCAGGAAGAGCCCACGCATCCACTTTGGTGGTGTTGCTCCAAAGTTAGGTTGTCCTCTCTTCTTTTAATGCAAGTGTGTTTTTATTTATGCAAATTTAGTTTTCTTTATGATGAGCTAACTTGTGTGAACCGATAACCTGGTGACAGCAGGGTCCCAGTGATGCAAGGAGTTCAAATTTGGTGTTTTTTTCTTTTGCAAATAGTTTTAAAATTTAGATCTTTAATGATAAATCATGTTTGGGGTGTTGTAAGAACCCCTCAAGTACTAATTTGTGTTGTGAAACAGGTATCATCAACCAACTAGAATAATTCAAGGATGATCAAGAGCTTGAAGAATGTTCCTCCAAGAACTTTCTCTCATTCTGGCAGCAGCTAGGATATCCACCTCTCAGGAAGAGCATATCTTCACAGCAGTTAAGAATCTAGTTGTCTCTCCACATGAAGAGTAAGAAGTCTCGTAGGATTCCTCTTGTCAATTTGTTAAAGGGAATAAAGAATCATGGATAGAATTCAATGGAGAGCAACCAATGGAACCTGAGATTGAGGAATCCTTAGCATGTCTCTCAGCAGATCATGTATGTACTCCAAAGACCAATCATCTTGAAGAGGATAATCTGCATTGCATGGTAGAGGAGGACATTCGGTGTGATCTAAACAAAGAAGAGAAACAAGAATATAGTGATCCTATTGAAATATGGTTTCAATTAGTTATTAGGTCACACCACTCTTTTATTTATTGTTTGATCTCATCATCAAAGCAGTTGATCCTTCATACTCCGGTATGCATTGAAATTTATATTTTAAACCTGAGTATGGATATATTTCTAACCCTGTTACGCACATGGCTTCACTGGAAGTATTCTTATACTTGAAAGACATTTTGTTTGTTCAATTAGAGTATGATAGGTAAATAAATAAATAAATGTTGCACATAAGTACAACGCAACCTGCCTTTCATACTTTTCATAAATGGGAATGCCAAAAGCTAGTAAAGCAATCAGTTTAAGATCTTTTGTTCCTATAGTAGATTTATTTTTGAAAGTTGTGATAATTTTGTTTGGAATCTTATGAGAATGGAATCTCTTCATCTTCCGAAGGAACACATAATACTGGAAGGGTTTCAAAAGCAGAGAATGCATCCTTGTCAATGGAAAATAACACTTAAGGGAGTGTTTCATGACCTATTTCTTCAAAATTCTTCTTTTTCCTTAAGTTGTTAAAAATGATGCATTCATGTTTTATCTTTACCTATCTATTTTGACCATTATTTCACAAGGATGATCAATCCAGTGATCTTTTTAATAGCAGTTGAAACTGAATGTTAAGTCCAAACTATTTTATTCATAGCTAATAATTCAACTTTTGACATTTTCCCTAAATTTTATGTTTTTAAGCATGAATAAAAATCCAGTTTTAATTAGTTATATTGGTTTTTTTTTAGTAGGTGTTCACAACTCTCTAAGCAGCCATTTTTTAGCATCTCACATTGTTTGCATGAGGCCATGCAAAACCTTAGGCATGGGGGAGTGGTTGTTGAAACCTTCATATAATTTTGTAACTTCCGTCGGCGAGAACAAATCAACATGTTCAATGATGGGATTTGATAGTCATTTCTAGAATTTCGGTACCATTCTATTCTGGTACTAATGGTCATTTCTTTGCTCATCTAGTACCAAAGAAGAAAGTTTGCATTCATACGGTACTGAACAACATTCCTGTGCTCATCCAGTACTATGTTCATCTGGTATTGATGGTCTTCTGTGTGCTCATTTGGTACCAAAGGAGGAGTTCTGCACTATTCTGGTACTGAACCACAACTCTGCGATATTCCAGTACTGAAGCACAACCCTGCGTCCATCCAGTACTCAGGTGATCTGGTATTGGTAATAAGGTGTTGGTAGCTCTAATCATATATTCAAGTTTTGTTGCTCGATTTAAGTACTAGGACATATAAATTCAACATTTTTCATTTTACTAAAGGAATTAGACTAATTATGCAGTAAACATATGGTTACTCTCAATTATTGCACGCTCCCTACTATGAAATTTTGTAAGCCCTCGTATACATCTCCTCGTATATTATCATTGAATTCCTTGGTGAAGTGATTGTCGTCATGAATGAGCAAAAATCATCCATCATGTCACTATGTTCCAATACTATATGTTCTGGTACTACAGAAACCTACTCCATTACTTATCTAGTATTGATGCCAAAGTGATATGATCTTTGTCATGTGTTTAACATTGTTTTCACTTCAGGTAATTAGAGGTATGGGCTAATATCTTCATGTTCTTTCTATCAAGGATCATTTAAGTCTTGTGTTGAATTGTTTTTACTCTCATGTACATCTTCCTCCTACATTTCTGCACTCAACCCTAAATGAATCATCTTTGTTATCATTTAAGAAGATATTTTCACATTTAGCTCTATATGATAATGGGTGCACTTGTCTTATTACCTCGTCATTTTGAAGAAGTGATTGTTAATTGAAATATCCATTGAAAAGTGGTGACACCATTATGTCTAATACTAACCTAGTTGATTCAAACAAGTTTTTATCGAAGTTTATCTTTACAAGTTTTTCTTTGAAGGTATTGATGAAAACCTCATGTGGTGGACCGCCCTTGCAAAACCGCAATGAACTTTCCTGAGAACCCTAATAGGATTAACTAGAGGGACCTCTTAGTCATTATCTGAGACGTTACATTATACATTGAATAGCTGAGATTTAAGTTGAATGTGAATGATATCACCCTTGGGATAATTGCAAACAATTAATTTTGTGCCTAATAAATCTAAAACACTCTCGTACCACCTGCCTTCCTTATACTTTAAAACTGTCTATGAATAGTATACATCATTCTAAATCTTTTGAGTAATATAATAAAAATGAAGTATCAAGAAGTACAAGTAAACTTGTCGGGGTACTGAACAGGCCTGCTAGGAGCGGGGCCATTCTTGTATGGTACTAAGGTAAACTCGTCGGGGTACTAAACAGGCTTGCTAGCAACGGGGCTATGCCGGGTAAAGGGAGTTGAAAAACATAAAGTGACACACTTAAAACTGAACATAAACCCTTGGGTATCATTATGAAGCAATCACTATCAAATCAAGGCTAAGAGATGACATTTATATCTCTCAGATGATGTTCTTAAGAACCTTCAAGTATCCACTTTAGAATTTTATCTTTAAAAAATAGGTTTGCACGAGAAGTGGGACCCTCAGTATGTGTAATTCACCTTACCTAAAGAAGAAGAGTTTTGTATCTAAAAACTTGGATAAGAAACGATTTAATCATCTTGGGATGTATTCATTTATGTGTTCCTCTCTTCAAATGATATCTAAACTATGCTTATATCACTTTTGTTTTAAAGGTAATCTAGCCAGGGGGCCTATTAGTCAAAGTCATTATGAAAACTCTTGGTCACTATCCTATAATTATATTAGAGTCACATCCAACCCTTTCTCTTAACTATGATCGACAATAGATTGGATAAGGCTTAACGACAAATCACTAACAGATCTAATCTATTACTCATGACTCCAATTTTTCGTCATAACTACTTTGTCATGGGTAAGAATGTGAAGCATAATCCAGGAAGTTTATATTGTTTAATAGGAACTTAGGAGTTGAAAAAGGATGAAACTTCAAGGAACGCTTGATCGAGTGAAGAGTATCATCAATTTTGAAATTTTGAAGATCTTTGTTGCATGAGGACATGCAATGAATTAAGCATGGGGGAATGTTGAGTTACCATTTTGACATGTATAATGCCCTATCTTACCTTGTATTCAAGCCCTTTTTTCCTATGATATAAACCTATACTTGATTGTTTCCTCCAAAAGCACACTTGATTACCTTATTCATGTGCATAAGGGGTAAATTATGATTAAGGCATGATTTGTTTAATTTTCTTGAATTAATTCGATTAAATGTTTGATTTTGTATGATTATAATCCTTTGACTCTTAAGCAGCATGATCTGGAACCCAGTCTATTCCGGTACCAAGGCTCCACCTATTCCGGTACCAGCCTGTGCTAATCTGGTACTAGAAATAATTCAAAATTTTGGAAAGCTTCTAGAGGAAAATCGAGCACATGGGTTTTGTCCAGAACGATGTTTTCATGAAGACATGTGAGTCATAATTCACCCATCTCACACGTGTGGACCTCCAACTCAGAGGGAATGATTCTGCCAAAATTATCAAAAAAACTCTAACTGCCAACTTGCACCTCGATTTTCGTGCATATGGTATCCGATCTAGAAATTCTAAAACATGGGTTTTGTCCAGAATATGGAACATTAAGTAAAAAATGGACAATTTTTCAAAATTAGAATTGGTTTGGGAGATATGGGTGGGGGAATAACTCGAATCTGCCCAAATTGTTAAAAAAACACAGATTTTGGGGATTTATCCTAAAATTGTAAAATTTGTTTTCTTAGTTTGGGAATTCGGTTTCATCCATTCCTCCATGGATTTTATGTATAAATAAGACCTCATAGGTCTGAGTAGAGAGGAATTATCATGATGTAAGAATGGTTCTTAAAGGATAATTCTTATGATGTAGAATGGATTCATGAAAAGACTTTTTTTGTAAACCTACTTGTTGGAGATTAATGCAAGATTGAATTCAGTGATTTTGTCTCTCTTAGAAGTTAACATCTGGTGATCTAAAAGTTTCCATGTTGGCATCGACAAGGGCCACCGATCCAGCTTGGTAAGCTTATTGTAAATTGTTAGTGTAGATTTTCATTTCATGTATTTGTTATTTTGATTTCATGATATTTTGTTTGACTTCACTATTCGAATTTGTTGCAAAGTGTGGTAATGCAGAAACAGTTGGATCTCCATATTTCACCATACATGAGCTTTAATGGAGCATCCCACTTGTTAGTTTAGTTGCTCCAGGACATAGATCTTAAGTTCATCTCTTCATTTCATGAGTCTCTAATGAATAGATTTGTCACCTAAGGAAGAACCTTTCGATTCACTGTTTGCTTGAGAAGTTTTGTTATCAGTTTTATCTTCTAACTTTGGAGTGGTATTGTTGAAGTGTGCCCAGATTTTCTTGTTAGTTGTTGTTAAGGATATTAGCTACAGATAACAGATTCAAAGTCCATATTTCCACTTCATGAGCTTGTAAATGGACAAGGCATTATCTGAGCAAAATCTTTTGAGTGCATGATTGCAAGTTTTTCTTTCTAATTTATGAATTGTGTGAAGAGTGTTATCTTTGAAGTGTGAAAACAGAGTATTGGTTTTTATATGGTTTTTTTTATTGAACTATACTCAACAGACATAGGAACCTATCTGTTATCATCACATATAGTGCATCAACTCTTTTGATTACGAATCATGGTTGATAATTTATGTTTGGTAATATATTATGCAAATAATTGCACCAACAGGGACCCCATATTCGACTCGACAATGGATGAAGTGTTGAGGTATTACAAGGAATATGTCATTAGCGAGTAGTAACTTGGTAGTGCTCAGTTGGACATGGGGCCACACCGAGTGCTTTCATTTGTTCATCAACATAATCATTAAAGTAGAAACACCACTTCCTCCTTCATAAACAACAATATGAAGTTATAAACAACAAAATATTACTAATTAACCTACTACTATTAAAATATCTGAACTCTAATGTAAGCGAAATACATAATTTTTTCTTACTAGAAATACAAAGGAAGAGGAGGAAGGAAACAAGATGGACAAATTTTCCCTCATATGGGTTGACTCAAAAGCACAAAAAGATAGGTGCACTAAGATTTGTGATGAAGAATAAAGATCAGGGAAAATAACAATTCAATATTTGTAACTCTTCACATTCACATTGATGTAAAATTTAATTATTATGAGTATAGATATTAATGAAAAATTTTGGAGAGAGACATATTGGGTAGTGGTGTCACTAACTCTTAAGGACTAATTGCTCTTTCAATAATAAACACTTTAAAATAATGTTATGTCTCTTTCCCACTTATAATGGTTTTTTTAAGAAATTTTATCAATTTTTTTCACTTCATAAATCATTGGAAAATACAGGAGGAGACCACTCTATGGAAAATACATTGTTTTGTCATAAAGAGATAAATAAATAGAGGATAAGAAAAAATTAAGATAATAATAATAATAATAATTTATTGGTGTATGAGACCCCCTTGTTTGTGGGACAAGGGACCCCCTTTGCCTAAGAATGTATACATACCCTTACCCCTTCTGGATTTAAACATGTATAAAGGGGTCATTAACCTTAGTCTAGAAAATGAGAAGTATCTTTTGTCATAGCTAGATTAAAAAAGAAAATCAACATTGTTAAAATAAGAAGGAACTAACTCTCACAATGAAGTTTCTTTCATGATGTGAATGTTAGTGATACTCTTTCCACAAAGTTAAAATTTCGTTACTATATGCATATGTTCTGTGATGAGATGCTCTCTCTTTGTTTCGGTTCTTGAATGATGGGCATGTTTCTTCATATAGAGTCACGGAATTTGAACATAGGAGACTTAAAGGCGAAAACCCTAGGTTTCATGGCAGCAAACCCTAGGTTTCATGGCAATGAAAACCCTGTGTTATACTAGGGGGAGGATAGCATCTCATACTGGCGACAGGCTACAACTCAAGTAAGCTATTAGGACTAGGTAGTGGACATGTGGATCGAGGGGATTTTCTCAAGTTTGGCTCAAATAATTTATCTTGGAGAAACACACCAGAAGGGTGACTTGGAGGAAGTACAACTCTTAAACTCCAAACATGGAAGCAACTGAGGTGGAAAAGTTAAAAGATTCGATGGATGAAACATCATGAAGTCAAGATGGCATATTTAAACTTGATGAAGAATATCATCAAGATTTAATTCGGAAAATACGATTGCAGTACAAGACAGCTATATTTTTAAATGAAATCCATCTGGACAAGGTGTTGTCGAGGTCCCAACTGCCAAATCTTGAACACGATGGTCATCCGATGGACACGAGGAACATCGCGATCATCGACCACTTGTTCGAGGTATAAGCGAAGGGAGGTTTTAGGGGTTTACTCTTATCAAAGGAATCACGCAAACATATTTTTATTGTTACACAAGCATAGATTGCAAGGATTGTAGGCACCTTAGAATATTTCATAACGACAAAGATTACAAAGGAAGAGGCTAGAATTAAATCTCCACAGAAAAGTGATTCGGTGGAGAACAACAAGAGAATAGAACATGAAAAGATCCCTGGATGATCTGTGGGTTTTGTAAGGAGGAATAGGGATATTAAGACCTGGAAACCTAGGAAACATAGCTCAAAGATGGTCCTGGGTAGAGATGTGGGGTTATAGGAGGTAACGTCTCTATCTTTATGTGTGTTGGTTGGTCGCTTTAGCTACTAGGATTTGTCCAAACTTGATATAAACTAGTGGGTCACTAATAATTGGAAACCATTGTTGGATTACGTCCCAGATGTCTTAGTGTTGGGTCAAGGATGGTTTCGCTTTCAGTTTAGGATAGAATCTGACGTGGAAAGGATTCTTGATAAAGTTTGGCTCTGCGGTTCAAGTAGTCTTATGATCAAAAGATGGACACATCTTTATAATCTGGAGAAAGATCACATAATGTTTTGACATTTATGGGTGTTTTTGCTAGGATGCCTCCTAGTTTTCTAGAATTTGGAAGATTTTAAGGAGATTGGAGATTCTTTAGGTAAATTTTTGCATGTGGAGCCGAAGGTACTCATTGTACAGGATAGGAGAGTATGAAAAATCCTGGTTGAAATCAACATACATCAAGGACTACCGGTGGATTTCGAAATTGCTTGGTGGGGGGTTGTATATACCCAGAGACTAGATTATTGGGGTATTCCTTTAAGATGCTTGGTTTGTAAGGAAGTGGGTCACCTAAAAAAATCATGTCCTGGAAGGTATAAAAAACAACTCGATACAGGCTCTTCTGATGATTTTGTCGGAGAATTTCTTCCAGTTTCGAGTAGGGTTTCGAGTGATATCACTGACTCAGTTGAAGAAGGGGACTCTATTTCACAATTACTAGATTCCGACACGTTATTTGGTAAGCTTAAAATATTCTCTCCTGAGTTTTCTCTTTCTTTAAAAGATGTTGAGGTTTTACAGGGTGCATGTTTGAATAAACCTTTTCCTGGTTGGACAACCCCCTAAATGAAATCTCTATCAATTTAAATTTGAATGAGTTTTCTGAATTAGAAGAACTGGGTTCGAAGTTTTTAGAGTCTGAGCCAAATTCATTGGTTGGTTCCCGAGAGAAGGTTTTTTCTCTGGGTGGTTTTGTGGGAGATTCCAAAAGGGGTTTATAGTTGATAGAGGAGGGTTCTTCTAGCGGTACAACTTTTATACATCCAAACTCAAAGGAAGGGTTTCGAACGGATATAGAGAGTTGGGGTTCGGGAGTTAAGGTTTCCTCTTTAGACTCTGGTTTAGTAGATAGGTTGAGTGATTTGAGTGGAAAGTCTATTGTTGATATAGATGATTCAAATTCGTGTGTTGAGGTTATTTGGAAACCCCTCTTGTGGATCCTCCTTTAGAACCCGCAGTCAGTAAAGTTGTAGAAGATACCATTTCAGCCTTTCTCTTGTCTTATAAAGAAGTTTTGAGTCATTCTCCTCTTCAAATCTATTTGGGGGGGGATACTTCTTCATCTTCCCTATCCAATGCTAAGGTGGATTGGACAGTTGAAAGAGGTGGTGTTTACAAACATTCTAAGGAGACTTCAAACTTGAATGGTGCAATTTTTGGAGGTTTGGAAAAAGAGTTTTCCCCTATTAAGACGAGAAGTTAGAAAATTGGGGAAGGAGAAGGAAACTAATGGTTTTTCACTTTCTCAGGTTATGGAAGGACCAAGGGTGCTTAGAGCACAGAAATCCGTAGCGAGGGTTAAAAAATGAAAGTAGTCTCTCTAAATGTTAGAGGAATGGGGGGTGCTCCAAATTTTGTATCCCTCAACCGACTGATAGAAATGATAAATCCAGATATCTTGCTAATACAAGAAACTATGGTTAGTGTGATTAGGGCACGTGAGTTTTTCTCTATTTTGTTACCTAGATGGAAGCTCTGTGGAGTGGATTCTTGTGGGTTATCATGGGGATTATTGACTTCCTAGGACCCTAGAAAAGTTGATTTCAATGCTTATTTGACTCTTGCAGGAATCCTTTTGGATGGTTTTGTTATGGATCTCAACAAAACTTTGAATCTCGTAAATTGCTATGGTCCATATGGGGATATACAACTATTTTTGGATTTTGTGAAGATGGATGGTTTATTGAAAGATCTTGATTTATTATTGGGTGGCAATCTGGATTTTACACTGTCTACAAGGGAAGTTTGGGGTACTTCTTCAAGAATTGATCCCTTGGCAACATATTTTAACCAACTGTTACAGGAAGAAGGCTTAATATATGTGGAACCTTAATATATGTGGAACCTATTAAATTGATTCCAACTTGGAGAAATAGTAGAGGAGAGCAGGATTTTATTGCTAAGAGATTGGATCGCTTTTTAATTAATGAAAAGTTGGCACTCTCGGGACTCAGATTTCGATCATGGTTGGTAAATGCAAAGATCTCAGATCATATTCCAGTGGTTTTCCAATTGGAACAAGAATCATAAAAGTTTAATTACTCCTTTAAATTCAATTTAGTCTGGCTTACGAAACCAAACTTTGTGAAATTAGTTCGAACCAAGTGGCACAGGTTAGTGATATCAAAGATCTCTTATCCTATTCATACTCTAGTTCTTAAACTAAAGATGTTGAAATCTTTGGTCATTAGTTGGGAAATGAATAAAAAGATTTTGTCTAGGGGGGAACTTTTCCAGCTGGAAGTGGATTTATAATTAATTTACATAGACTCTCTGAGGGGTTTTGAGAGGGAGGAAGATAAGGTTTTGGTTGCAGAAAAGGAGAACAGAAAAATGGAGCTTTTAAAGTAGGAGGAGGAGACCTGGAGACAAAAAAGTTGAATAACTTGGCTTGCTTTGGGGGATAGGAATACAAAGTTCTTTCATTCCTTTGCAAAATTTAGAAAATAGAACAATGTTATTTAGGATATCATATCGATGGATGGATCTTTACTTACAAGACAAAACGACTTAAAAAAAGAAGCAATGGATTATTTCAAAAATATTTTCAAAGATCAGGAAAATCTCTCAATAGTTCACCAATTAGAGTTTATAAAGGGTTATCCTAGAATTTTTTCTGAGGTTGAAGGACAAAGAATTGCTAATCCTGTATTTTTTTCTGAGGTGTTGACTACTTTGAAAGGATTTGCAGTTTCTAAAAGTCCTGGGCCGGATGGCTGGACAATTGAATTCTTCTTGGAGTTTTTCAAGCTATTGGGTCCAGAACTGTTAGCAGTGGTGGAGGAGTCTAGATTAAAAGGGAAGGTTAGTGGAGCACTAAATGCAACCTTTCTAATATTGATGAAAAATGATAAGCTAGGTTCCTTTGCATACTTCAGACCCATTTCCCTTTGTAATATGATTTATAAGATAATTACCTAAATCATTGCTAGTAGAATTAAATCCTTTCTCTCTTCATGTATTTCAAAGGAACAGTGTGGTTTCTTGGAGAATAGACAAATTTCAGATGCTATAGGAGTGGCACATGAAGCTCTACATAGTATAAAGGTTAAAAATATCAAAGCTTTGGTCTTGAAACTAGACATGATGAAATTCTATGATAGGGTTGATTGGAGGTTTCTCAGATTGGTTTTACTTCAGATTGGGCTCAACCTTGAAGCTACAGATTGGATTATGGGATGTGTCAGCTCTGCAAATTTCTTTGTTTTAATTAATGGAAGTCCTTCCTGTTTCTTCAAGAGTTCCATAGGTTTAAGGAAATGGTGTCCTCTTTCCCTTTTACTTTTTTTACTCATTGTTGAAGGATTGAGTAGAATACTTTTAAAGTCTATTGAAAAAGGTAAAATTGAAGGAGTTCGGGTTGCAAATGGAATTAGACTTACACATTTACTCTTTGTGGATGATGTTATCTTATTTGGAAATGACAATTTATTAGAATGGAAATCTATAAAGGAAGCACTTGACTTATTTTGTAATGCCACTGGTATGTCTTTCAGTTCTCAAAAGTCACTATTTTTAGAAACAGGATGGACAATCACAATTAAAAGAACTTTTTCCATATGAGGTAAAACATTTAGAAGAAGGATTCAAATATTTGGGTTTTTTTCTAAAAGCTAATTGTTATACTAAGGTTGACTGGAGTTGGATGCTAAAAAAAATTGAGAAAATGATTTCAAATTGGTGTCATAGATGGCTCACTTTAGGAGGTAGGTTTATTCTGGTTAAATTAGTTTTAGAAAGCATTCATGTTTCTTGACTTTCTATGGCTAAGATTCCAAAAGGCATATTAGACAGAATCAGAAGAAGGATATTTAGTTTTTTTATGGACGGGAAAAAAAGAAAAGGAAAGCATACATTTGGTAGACTGGAAAAGGATAACTAAGCCAAAAAAGAAAGGGGGATGAGGTATTAAAAATATTTTTTATTTTGGTAAAGCCTTGGCAACAAAGAGTTTATGGAGGAATCTAATGATATCGGGTCTTTGGCATGAAGTGATTCTGAAAAAGTATTTAAAGAAGAAATTTGTAGTGGAATGGTTAAGGGAAGGAAGAAAAAACTTGAAAGGTATTTCAAACTATTCAAGAGCTCTTACTTTGTCTTTACCCATCATTACAGATTGGCTTGTTTGGAAGCCGAGGAATGGCTGGGATATTAGACTAGGTGTGGATCCACTGATTGGAACTCAATCTTTTTATAAATTATCTGCAAATTTAGTAATTACCTTCCTTTCAAAAGGCATAAAGTTTCTATCTCAGGTTGCTTCTCCAGTTGATGGTGATCTTAATGGTTTTTATTAGAAAAGTGCATAAATGCTTGGGATTTCTGGTGAACAGAAAGAGGAATGGGAATTATATGTGAAAGGATTAAAACTTTATGGGTTTATGCTAAATAATGAAAATGATTCTTTAGTATGGTCTTGGGATCATAAAGGAGGAACAATCAATGCAAAACAAGCCTATGAGGTTCAATGTTTAGTTGATATTGAGATTGATACAAAGGAGTGGACATTAGAGTTATGGAAGTGGCATATTGCCTTAAGATTAAAACTTTTTTGCTGGTTGATGTTTGAAAACATAATTTTAACTTGGGATAATTTAACTAAAAGAGGATTTCCTGGTCCTAGTAGATGTGGGCTCCGTGGAGAAAGGGAGGAGTCAATAAATCACTTGATGGTTGAGTGTTTTTTCACCAAGGAGGTTTGGAAGTCAATCTTAATTGTTTTTAAAATACAAAAAGATTGGGGATTTGGCCAACTAAGTGACTGTTTCCAAGATTGGTTAAAGGAGATGAATTATATGAAGGAATTACCTTGTTACATTTGTTGGGAGATTTGGAGACATAGAAATTTGATTATTTTTAAAGATCATAATGTGTCTCTTAACATAGTTTGCAATAGAATTCTGCAATATGTGAAAGAAATAGAAAGAGTAGAATCTGATAAGAAATTAAGAATTGTTAAGCCACCTTTGTTAGAGAGGAATATGGTCGTTGGTTTCTTTGATGGAGCCTCACAAGATGGGGGCTTGAGGTGTGGTGCAGGATCTATTCTAAAAAGTCCAGTTTTGGGTAATTACGGTATAAAAATGAATTGTGGATCTAGAACCAACACTAGGCGTGAACTTATGGCTTTATGGATTGTCTTGTACTTTGGTAATTTAAAATAGGTATCATGTCTATAGTTGGTTGGTGACTCTAAAGTAATCATTGACTAGTTTTCATTTAAAAATAATATGCAGGTGATAAATTTACAGTCGTGGATGTGGATAATTCGCCAATTAAGTGAACATTTTCAAACTCTAAAAGCTCAGCATATTTA
This sequence comes from Picea engelmannii, assembly GCA_009831015.1. Taxonomy (NCBI): domain Eukaryota; kingdom Viridiplantae; phylum Streptophyta; class Pinopsida; order Pinales; family Pinaceae; genus Picea; species Picea engelmannii. Next base: position 46,033 of record ML790267.1, on the reverse strand, counting down.
CAGAGAATACAACAAGGAAGTTGATCATATGTCCAAACAGGGTTTACAGATGGAGGAAGGTGTTCTTTTCTATGCAAAAGGGATGGGAACACAAACATAAATTTTTGAAAGAATATCTATAGTTTAAATTTTGTGTGTTGGTTAATCGATCAAAGATTACGTTTTTGTAAAAAACTATAACATGTTTTGTATGGATAGGGGATATGGCATTATGCATGTGTTCTTATATTGTATGA
>ML790267.1:26416-45789 GCA_009831015.1 Picea engelmannii | reverse complement strand
GGGGGGGGGGTGTTGAATAAGTGATGAACAACATATGTAAATGTTTTGGTGTGGAATGCATATGTATAGATAACTTTATATTAGTATTTACTAATATAAGATCTTTTTCCTTTATGAAAAAACAGAACTAACTCTCACAAGATCCATAATGAAACATAGTATTAGGCAATTCCCAAATCACCTTTGGATAAAAGATAACTCTCACAAGATCCATAATGAAACATAGTATTAGGCAATTCCCAAATCACCTTTAGATGAAAGAATGTGACATCTTTATCATACTAATGTGGAGGATGCAAAACATTTTCTCTTATAATATCTTCAATATACCCACATTCAATCTTCATTTCAAAATATTTATAACAATACCCACCTTCTTCAAATGTACACTGTAAATCCAAATAACAATACCTATCAAAACTATACAAATTTGGGAAAACTTCTTTATAATATTTTTAATCATAAAAATAAAATTTTAAATATATCAATTAATTTTTTACCTTTTCTAAAATGGAATCAACAATCATCATGATCAAATAAAATAAAATAATTAAGTTTTTTATTTGTTAATTTTAAATGGAATCAACCATCATCATCATGATAAAATAAAATAAAATTAAATAATTGTCTTTTATTTATTAATTTTAAATTGGAATTCTAAAACAATTAAAATAAAATACTTAATTTTTTTATTTGTTAATTTTAAATTGGAATTCTAAAACGATTTGAAACCTTCAATCCTTTGAAAAAAATTCTAATATTTAATTCAACCTTTAAATTATTTTGATTATTCTTAAATTTAATAAAAAAACCTTTAAATCCCGTGTAAAAGGGGTTCATTTTTTTTTTGTAAGTTAGAAAAATATATTGAAACTTACTAATGTGCAAACGTTACAGATGACAGAATAGTCTGAGAGACCATGGCAGCATCGCCCTAGTGGGAAACCAACACTACCACATAGCCGTAGAGTTTTCAGTTGTCCATGTAATTATAAAAAACTGTAAAAAACAAAATTGTGCTAAGCCTAGAAGCTAGGATGTCTCGCAAGGCTGGAACCCAGTGAACTAATCTGTCTAGAAACATAAAAAAACCAGTGAAACCTGAGAATGTTGGAGTCATCTGGAGTTGGGGTCTGGCATCTATTCTTTCTATAGGTCTTACGTTATGTCCTTCTCTGGAATCCCTGTGTCCGGGGTGGTATGCCAGAGAGAAAGAAGAAGAGACTCCAGATGCTCCTCGCGACGAACCCAACGTTTATCCATGTTCAACAGCTCCTTGATGTCACACTTGACATCCATGACTGTGCTCTAGATAAAATCCATAGAGTTCTTCAAATTCAAGAGCCCGTCGCACCAAGAACAAGCAGGAGGAGGCATAGGGGGTGGTGGAGCATCGGAAGAGGAAGGGGGGAGGTGGAAGAAGGGAGAGGGGAGGAGGAAGAAGAGAGGGGGGCGGTCAGACTGGGGGGAGCGGAGGGAGGTGGGGGACGGGGTGGAGACTGGTGGACAAGTGACGATTATGGGCTAAGCTTAGGTGCAAAACCAAGGGAATTTCCAAAGCTATCAAACCACTCCACTCTACAAGCCCACGGTGAGGACAAAGGAGGGAGTTCCGGAGTGGTGGCACGGTCAGGAGGGAGTTCCAGAGTGGTGGCATGGTCAGGAGTCTGAGACAAGTTCTGAGGAGCTCGCTTTCCTCGACCTCGAGAGCCTCTCCCCCTCGCAGCATACCAAGTTGCCCCACACTTTGATTTTCCTCGCTGTCGCAACATCGGGAAGAAGACCAGGAGAGGAGGGGAGGAAATGGACCAAATGTGGAGCAGAAGGAAGAGCTCGAAGTGGAGGGAAAAGCTCGAACTAGTGGCGAAGAGAAACTCGAACTGGTGTGTGACAGCGAGGAGTGAGAGGAGAATGATGCGAATGAGCCATAAGCTTCACTAGCACGGAACAAAAACCATGGATCTAGGTCTTGCGATGGGATTCGTTAGGAGACCAACCCATCGCATTTACAACCTCTGCGAGCTGGGGCACCATTGCCATAACTGGCTCTGTGAAAAATGAATGTAGGGGTATGTCAATTGATATATTGAATGCATGGTTAAATGCTTGGAGGGAGTACAGGCTACGATGGCGTGATGCAGAGAGGGTTGTGGCTAGGTGTCCGCCCACATGGCCATGTGCACGATGTTCCCGGTGACACCCCATCCGGGGAGTAAAAGGGGTTCAATTTTGATTACGAAGAGTGTTTTACATTTTTTTTACGGAGATGATTATGACTCATGAACGTACGAGTAACGACAGTGTATACAAATAATTGAACGCAAATTGTCTCTTCAGAAAACATGGAAAGGACATTACAAATACAAATAAATGGAGTTGGCTAAACGTTCTACCTTTTTAGTTTTTTAGCCGGAATCCAACGATGTAATTTTGGACAAAATCGCTATTTTATGTTGTTTAAATTGCACTTATGAATGCATAAATGGATTCAGCCTGAAAAAAACCCATGGAACACTTGGATTATACAATACAAACTTAGCCACTCAAATCGGCAGATCCAACCATTCATCATCAAATTTCGGGCAAAATCAAACGAAAAAAATTGTGGAAAAACCTCCGATAAAACATTTAGACTAGAACGTTTAAACTAGTGCCAAATAAATGAAAAGAAATTCAACAATACAAATAATTGAATGCAAGCTGTCTCTTAAAAAAAAACAGTAAAGGCCTGCTAATTAAGTCACAGACCACCCAGACGCGTATACGTCCCGATGGGACCACTGAACGAATATTGCGCGTAGCAGTAACGCACTCACGCGCCGAGTTCGTTAGACCGTGGAAAACGCAAAGAAATCTTTTGCAAGTGGCCGATCCACCAAGTGGAAATTGCAGACCCTCCCCCTAAATGACACGCACCTGTCACCGACTTTCATACGGAAACGACCCTTTCGCAAGTGGCCAACCCAGGTGGGGCCGGAGATAAATTAAGTTACAGACCCCGTCGATACGTCACCTGCTAACCATTCACTGGACATTCCGTGTGAATGATGAGCACCGACTTACCAACTTCGTTACAGCTCTCGTCACAAAAAATGTTCATCCATTGTTTGATTATGGGTTTTTTCCTCTTGTCACAAAATAAATGTTCATCCATTGTTTACAGAGCAAATTTGTAGTTTGATTTGATTTTAGAATTTTATCATTGAAATAATTCGTATTATAATATTCTAAAAAAAGTTCATAGAGAGCAAATTCGTAGTTTGATTTGATTTTAGAATTTTATCATTGAAATCATTCTTATTATAATATTATAAAAAATATTGAAAATAATATATTTTGTACATTTAAATTGTGTTATTTTTCTTTCCATGTTGCCTAAGTTTTGTTAATCTTAACAAATGTAATCAATGTTCAAAATATTAAAATAGACAATAAAAAATTCATATTACAATTTCATTTAGTATGAACCAAAATTTCATATCATATTACAATTTCATAGTCTATGAACCAAAGGTTCATACAAGTAGAACATTACTTCTAAGAAGCTTTAGGCAATTGCAATTTGGGAGACATTGAGGTTACAATAACAAATAGTCAAAAGAAGCACCAATGTAGAAGGTAAATACGTGTAAATGGGAGACACCAATGTAGAAGACAAATAGGTGTAAATGGGAGACACCAATGTAGAAGGCAAATAGGTGCAAATGGAAGATGTTCCTTTATTACATTCTTCTACAAATTTAAATATACAACACAAGGGATTTGTGCACATGTCTTTTCTTATTTAATAAAGTGATTTCCTATTTTACTTTATTTCTATAATGTTTGTTGTAAAGTGAATCTTTCCAAATATGTATGGAAATATATGACTTACTTCTATGCAATAGTTTCTTCATACTAATTGTAAGAAAACATCAAGATCACCGTACTTTGTTGAGTTAAGAGGTTAGGAAGTTTGGTAGTGTGACAAATATTTTGAAAATGAGATCTAATATGGGTATAGGCTGGACAATCTAAAAGAAAGTGCTTTTCATCTTCAACCTTCTTAGTGTCACAAAGGTGACACACTCTTTCATCCCATGGCGTTTTAGGAATTGACCAATGCCCAACTTCACTATGGAGCTCGTGAGAATTTGTTCTTATCTTAGAAATGCTTATTTTTTTCTTTACACTTGGAAAAACATATAGACAATTTTGATCTTCTAGATTATGGTTGATTACATCTTTATAATACCTTAATTTTTTTTTCCCTCTAACTCTTTACCACACCACATTTTCTCCTTAAATTTTGAATTGACGTTTTTTTAATAGTATATTTATTCTGCAAAATGGTGTCTTCCATGATTCCCCAATAGCTTAGCCAAGATCGGGCATCTTTATGCCATCCTTGCTTGAGTCGATGGTGGTTATGACTAGATTTTGAGGCAATTTTAGGAAGCCTCTTGTCTTCCATGTTGTTTAACTTGTTCTTATACATTAGGTATCTAATCATATCCATGCTCTCAATGGGGGAGAGGCTTGTTTCTAAGAGGAGGATGGGATAGGGCGTATTTCCTTTAATTTTGAGATTATAGGTTATAAAATTCTTTTGTATTTGCTCTATCTTTCTCCAGGATTCACAAGAGATACTACAGTCCCAAACTCCACATCCATAAATAATAATAAGTGTAACAAGAATCTTAAAGAGGAGTTTAGTCTTATCCCAACTACAAAGATCAGTTGATTTACAATTATTTTCAAGCCCATAATAAGCTTTCCATCCCCCAATAATCCTTTTCTCAATGTTATAATTCCAATTGAGCTTGTGGTGAATATCAATTCCGAGATATTTGTATGAAGTCACTTCCTCCATGTTGTTGTTGTCATATACGAAGGTATCATAAGGGATCTTATTGGATTTAATAATCATGACCTTAGTCTTATTAGTATTAACAGTCATACCCATATTGGAGCAAAAACACTTAAGGATTCTTAGTTGGTTTTCAAGATCATGGGGACTCCTTGCCATAATAACGATATCATCGGCATAAAGAAGAAGATTGATGACTATATTAGTGAGAGTAGGGCCAACACAACCTGCTTTTTCCAAGCAATCTTCTAACTTGTAAATGTAAATGCCAAAAAGGGCAGGGGACAAGGGACAACCATGTTTGACTCCGATTTTGCAGTTAATCTCTTTGACCAGCCCTCAGTGTTTTTAAACTTATCAGTAATGTTCTCATACATCCTTATTGCAACAACCCTCAACTCGAGGGCCCTCTTTTTTTTGGTCACTATCTATCCCAAATTCTATGGCTTCGCATCAAGTGAGTGGAGTAGTTTCATCTTGTAGCAAGGTTCTCTTCAATGGTTGAAATAAGACACTACATAAATTTGATGTTCCCATCATTCCACGACCCTAATCAATATTTTTATTATTTGAGTTGATTCAAAATTAGGCAAAACCCCTATGTGTATTGTTTTACCATGCACAGATCTTGGATCATAGTAGAACTGTACTTATGCTTGAAATTTTTGGCATATTATTATTAGATTTTATGATCGGAAAGATGATCCTACAATATTAGTTGACTCCCAATGGATTTATCAAATCTAAATCGTTAGTCTTAATTTCATGTTGAAAGGTATTCATCCAACTCATCCATGATGAAAATATATAAGAAATAGTTGTAGGTCATTTGGCAATAGTAAACTAAGTAGACACTTCATTTAAAAAAATGCTAAAATAATATCATTCTTCCAATTTTTATTGACTTCACCATCTTAGATGAGTTTGAAGACCTTGGAAGTGTTGATAAAACATAGTATACTTGGAAAAATAATTTGGTTTTTAAAGTGGATTTTGCGCAAAACAAATGACAATGTTTTTTCATTGTTTATTAAACATGATGGACCGTGAGTAATTGGAGGTGCACAACCCTCATTTCCCAAGGGATATTAGTCTCTGAACAATAAGCACCTTATAAATATTTTCCTTCTTAGGTGTATCCATCTACTATGAAATATAAAATAAATCCTTACAAAAGTCATTATTTTCCCATACAAAATCACACATCTAACATAACATAATAAATTCAGTACCCAAATCATCCAAACAAAATAATAAGATTCTAGTTTCTCATAGCCTACAAAATACCTTCATTTAACCTAACATTTGTTATGCTAGAATGTAGTGGGCATACATATCAAATGTTTTAATTGTTAATATTATGGTAGTTGCGGGAGGTATTTACCTCCACGTGTGAACCTGACGAGAATAGAAGACTCTGGGAAGCAAGAGAAACCCTAATGAATTGGCTAATAACTCTAGAAGCCTTGTCAGCTCAAGAAGATAATTTATATTAGGTTATTAGCCTCCAAGAGAAGAAGTCGGCCATAAATAATAGTAATATATTGAACAGACACTTATCCAGAAGGAGAAGTCGGCCCCAACAAATCTGGTAGAACCAGTATAAATACAGGGCACCAATTCTCATTTGTCACTCTCAGTAGTTGCAGACAAAGCCAATTTTGCGCAGCAGTTCCCAGTTTGGTGCGCAGGTTTGGAGGAGAGTTGTTGATGCAGCTGCAACAGTAGCATGTTTTCAGTATTGGCTTGGATATCTCTTGGCTAGGGTTTGGGACTATCTAATCAGTCTTTTGTGTTGCACTATCCTTGGGGAGAGATGCGTTGGCCTTTGTTTGGTTATCTAGCCTAGGTTTTTCTTCCAGAGAAATTCTCAGTCAAGGTTAAGGTGCTCGGAGGGAGGCTTCGGCCTATGGTTGGGTGACGAGGGTATTGTCAATGGTAAAACGAGCACACCATCTTCTATATTCTAATAGGTTATGGGCCCACACCCCTTCAGTAAGCCTAAAACGCTGGAAGGAAACATAGCCTCTAGATACTGAGCTCGTTGAGAAATTGCCGCTAGGGTTACTAGCAGGAGCAATTTCCAAAAGAATTGCAGCTAGGGTTACTAGCAGAAGCAGTTGTAGAAACCCTAAACCTCTTGTTGAGGCACCTTAAGTGAATGGATTGACCTATTCTCTGGATATATCAGTGCGCCCTAGCCCAGTGCATCCCCCGGTACTCTCAGAAGGCCGAGATGTGAAGTTTGGATTTCTGGTCAAATCTAGGGTTTGACCAAGTCAAGCAAGCCATGACGAATTTTATGAAGTCTGAGAACAAGTTATATGGAGCCTCTAACTTTAGAGCATGGAAGACAAGGATTGACCTCATCCTTGCTAAGAATAAAGTACTGGATATTGTGAAAGGAAAGATCGTGAAGCCAGAGTTTAAAGAAGGAGAAGAGAAGAAACCGCAGAACATTGTAGCTATGGAGAAGTTCAAGGACATTGACATCAATGCCATGATTATTATAGTGGATTCCATAAAAGACCACTTGATACCCTACATCTCTCATCTTGACTCATCAAAGAAGATGTGTGATGCCCTAACAAATCTCTTCTCAGTCAGAAACATTGGACAAGTTATGAGTCTGAAGAATGAGCTTTGTGACATGAAGATGAATGAGGATGACAACATAACATCATACTTTGTAAGGATCTCCCAATTAAGAGATCAATTGCAAGCTATTGAAGAGATCACTTCAGAAAAGGAATTGGTGAACATAGTACTCAATGGTCTTCCCAAGACATGGGATGCATTTGTCGCAAGCATGAACACAAGGAAGGAGTACTCGGCATTTGAATAACTTTGGACTTGCTGTGCTCAAGAAGAATCAAGGATCAATACAAAAGAGAAACCCCAAAAGAAGTACAAAGATCAAGATTTCACAGCAAGATTCAAGAACTTCAAGAACAAAAGGAAATTTGGTTCGAGGAGGAAGCCAAATCAAGAGAAAGACATTTCAGAAGTGCAATGCTTCAACTGTTGAAAGTATGGTCACTACAAGAATCATTGTCCTGAGCTAAAGAAATGGAAGGAGAAACATGAAGCATCGACTGGCGAAGAAAAGGAACCTACAAAGAAGGCTAAGCAGGATGGAAGAGACTTCTTCTAAAAGGTAACACCACTCTTCTTATTTCTTGTACATATCTTGTTTGCATCGTCTTTGTAAGTATCTTGTATATCTATCTCTTGGAAGATAATGTGTTCCAAGAAGAACTATACCTATGGAAGAAAAACAAGATAAGAAAATACACATGAAAGGATGAAATACAAATCATATGGAAGCTACTGCAAGATAAGTCAAATCAATCATGAAGAGACTTAGAAGTCAGACATCAAGAGGAATTGGAGAAAGACCTATGACGACAACTAAGACGGAAGTGTGGACTCTGTTAGACAGAGAGATTCAACTATATATTGCAGAAGACAACAAGGATGCAGATGGAAGCATGGACTCTATTAGACAGAGGGAGATGATTATATGCACTCTTACTTGAAGCAAGGATTAGGAGGGAGCTAATCCTATGATCCATTAAACTTGATGAAATGTATATATCCATGGTAGCAGTCATGAAAGACAGCATGTGTTCAGCTCATCCGCAGAAGAAGACTTCTTCAGAAGCCTTAAAGTATTCCTGGTTGTCCATCCAGATCCGTGATCCTATGATGAAAGGAAGAAGTGGAATCTCTAGAACATGGAATCTATAAGAAACTCCATGGAGCCAAGAGCTAAGGAAAAACATGAAGAGGAACATAAAGATTCCAAGAAAGAAAGAAAAAGAACAACCAGTCATAATATTAAGAATCAATAGATTACCAGCCTAATATGAAAAGAACTGAAAGTCGTGATGAAGAATTGTGTATAGAAGACTTATGAATAAAATAATTGCAAGATCTAGAACTAGAGGTTCTCCCAGATGGAGGGAGAAGACTATGATGATTTCTTGTTCCAGTAACACCAGACTTATCTCTATATAAGTCATTATATCATCGGCAACATCCATGAGTTGGAGTTCTACATCAAATGAAAGCAAAGAATGTTCTCCAGAGAAATTGAATAAAGAGCGTATGAAGAGAAATCTCAAGACCTTGAGGCATATTAGAAAGAGACTCCTATATGCAGATAAGAAGAAGACAACTTGGTGAAGAACCTCCAGTGCACAGCAGAAGCGTGGTGAAGATTTCCTATAAATATCAAGATGACTACTCAGAAGATCAGATCTCATGATGAAAAAAGAAGTACCACATGGATATGTTCCAGTTCTCCAACTATGATATACTCTATTGTTCAGATCTACATGAAGCCTTCATAGTGTTCCAGACTACAGTACAAGCATTACATTATCCATGATAAAGTCAAAAAGGGAGAAAATGATTTCTCCAATACATATCTCCACAGATGAGCAGAAAAGCATACATTTTGGTAAAGCCTCTATTCAAGATGAAAGGACTTGCATACTCAAGCTAGAGCTCGTGGAAATAACTCTCTTAGCTGGAAGGGAAGACTCTCCAAACTAGAAGAAGGTACGCAAACATTTATTTTTGTGATTTAAATGACTCTCCAGCTAGGAGGGAGCGCTGAAAATATTATTTATCTTTGTAATTGAAAAATAGTCTAGATTGGATAGATGCTTTCTTGTTTGGAAAGTGGATTGAGATTTCTGACAGACAGTGACTTCCCATTGTAGTTAACATGGGAGGTAGACTGATTGCTGATGTATCATAGATAGCAACTTCCCATTGTGGTTAACTTGGGGAGTGGTCTAGGACAGTCATTCTTCTTGGTAGTCACTTTGAGTACTGGTCAAGTAGAATGGTCTGCCTCACCGGGCAGTCATTCTTTCGAAGTTCACAGTTGTGAGCAGTCTTGAAGAATGGCCCATTTTGGAGGTTGATGCAGGACAGACATTCCTTGAGGGTTATACATTCTCTCCAGGTTACACTTTGTTTAATGTCGGAGGAATGGCCCAGGGGGGGGAATGGTCCGGACAGTTATTCCTCGAGGGAAGACTCATTCTCTCCAGGTTACACTTTGTTTAGTGTCGGAGGAATGGCCCAGGGTGGGGAATAGTCCAGGCTCAACAATCAGGGATAGTCATTCCTTAGGGAAGACTCTCTCTCTCCAGGTTACACTTTGTTTAGTGTCGAAGGAATAGCCCAGGGTGAGGAATGGTCCAAACATTTCCTAGGGTTTATACATTATGTCCAGGGTGCACTTTGATAAGTGTAGGAAGAATGGCCCAGGGTGAGAAATGGTCTAGGTTCAGAAATCAGAAATAATCCTTCTTCCGTGTTTGAGAAGATTGGGGAAGATAGCCCATTATTGATATTCTATACTGAGGGCAAACATTCTTTCATATCTCACAAACGTGAGTGAAAGATTGGACTAGATGATTTAGTTTTTATCATAACATTGTTTCTGTGCAGGTTGCTATCAGATGTTTGTTATGAAGACTATATGACAATAGATGTAAACTATTGTGGTGGATATGTTCCACTATTTTTGAGGCGGATATTCTTTCAGAGCTCACAGATGTGAGTGAAAGATTGGCCCGTAGACTGCTTATCTCCAAACAGTAGATATAGAATACTATGGTGGATGTGCTCCACTGTTCGTGAGGCAAATATTCTTTCATAGCTCACAGATGTGAGTGAAAGATTGGCCCAAATAATTCAATATATATCATAACATTGTTTCTATGCAGATGTTTGTTATGAAGACTGTATGATAGTAGATGAGGACTACTGTGGTGAATATGTTTCATTGTTCGCAACCATACGTTGTTGATCAAGTACTTGTGTGTTACTTGATGTGGTAGTTAACCACTGGATTTTAGTTATGTACTACTATGAATAGACACAGTTGTGTTCTATCCTTGTTCTAATTCCCTTGAAGACTATCAACAGATTATTGGAGATGATGATCATTCAGATGAATGATGAACAAAGATTTTCTAGATGGAAAACAGTTCAGAGCCTTTACTCCTTTTTGTATCACTCTGTGATGAGATTGAATTATCCAGCATCATATCTAATTACTCATATGAAGTATGGTTTTGAGAGATGATGCAGCTGATGGTGATAGTGATGCTCATGATCTAGTCATGAAATAGTCTAGATGACTATATTGATGCTATCGGGTAAATGGTATGTTTTGTGCTCAAGTCCATTACCTATAAATACCTCTCTAGCTAGGAGGGAGTGTTAATATTATGGTAGCCGCGGGAGGTATTTACCTCCACGTGTGAACCTGACGAGAATAGAAGACTCTGGGAAGCAAGAGAAACCCTAATGAATTGGCTAATAACCCTAGAAGCCTTGTCAACTCAAGAAGATAATTTATATTAGGTTATTAGCCTCCAAGAGAAGAAGTCGGCCATAAATAATAATAATATACTGAACAGACACTTATCCAGAAGGAGAAGTCAGCCCCAGAAAATTTGGCAGAACCAGTATAAATACAGGGCGTCAGTTCTCATTTTTCACTCTCAGCAGTTGCAGACAGAGCCAATTCTGTGCAGCAGTTCCCAGTTTGGTGCGTAGGTTTGGAGGAGAGTTGTTGATGCAGCAACAACAACATCATGTTTTCAGTATTGGCTTGTATATCTCTTGGCTAGGGTTTGGGACTATCTGATCAGTCTTTTGTGTTGCGCTATCCTTGGGGAGAGAAGTGTTGGCCTTTGTTTGGCTATCTAGCCTAGGGTTTGCTTCCGGAGAAATTCTCAGTCAAGGTTAAGGTGCTCGGAGGGAGGCTTCGGCCTATGGTTGGGTGATGAGGGTATCGTCAATGGTAAAACAAGCACACCATCTTCTATATTCTAACATTAGTGTCACTGATAATATGACTACAAGTAATGCATATGCCTACACAAAACTATACATTCTAAGTTACAACTATACTTTCATTAATGTATGTGATCTAGTCTCACACCTAGAGGTATTTAAACCCTAAAGGTGTACAATAAAATAAGTTTTCATTGTTTTCAACAAGGGAAAATTTTGATGAGATAGTTAGTGCTCACCAAAGGCTGTAATAAGGTTGCTAGGCTCATCATAGGAATAATTACAAGCTTTGGGGTATGATTCTTAGGGAGGCGAGAGAAAGCGTAAGTCTAACAATTTCCATAGGAGCTTGTGCAACAATATTGAGGTGTGGTAAAGTAAAAGCATGTGATCTTACAACCCATGGCATAACCATGTTCATTATTTGTGTGGTTCTTCACATGAAGTGAAGGTAGGTAGTTCAATTTCTAATTTTCAATGCAACCCATGTATGCATGTTTCCTTGAGCATTTGTGGGGAGCAATATTGATGGGAAGATTGTAGTTATCCATGAGGTTGAGGCCATAGAAATCTTGGGCGTCAAGGGCGAATATGACAATTGTAGAGAGTGGCATGCCCCTAGCACCATTATAGGATAGTTTACCTCTATAATGACTTATGGTGTAAAGACCCCACCATGGCATCCCCAAAATCGACTTGACCATCCTAGGTGAGCAACAATTGAAAATGAGCAACAATGGGGATCCCATATTCAACTCGACGATGGATGAGGTGTTGAGGTATTACAAGGAATCTACCATTAGTGAGTAGTAACTTGGTAGGGCTCGGTTGGACATGGGGCCACACCGAGTGCTCGCATTTTTTCATCAACATAATCATTATAGTAGAAACACCACTTCCTCCTTCATAAACAACAATATGAAGTTATAAACAACAAAAAATTACTAATTAACTTACTATTATTAAAATATGTGAACTCTAATGTAAGTGAAATACATATTTTTTTCTTACTAGAAATACAAAGGAAGAGGAGGAAGGCAACAAGATGGGCAAATTTTCTCTCATATGGGTTGACTCAAAAGCAAAAAAAGATAGGTGCACTAAGATTTGTGATGAAGAATAAAGAGGGAAAATAACAATTCAATATTTGTAACTCGTCACATTCACATTGATGTAAAATTTAATTATTACGAGTATAGATATTAATGAACAAATTTGGAGGGAGACATATTGGGTAATGGTGGCACTAACTCTTAAGGACTATTGTTCTTTCACTAATAAACACTTTAAAATAATGTTATGTCTCTTTCCCACTTATAATGTTTTTTTAGAAATTTATCAATTTTTTTTCACTTCATAAATAATTGGAAAATACAGGAGGAGACCACTCCATGGAAAATAAATTGTTTTGTCATAAAGAGATAAAGAAATAGAGGATAAGAAAAAATTAAGATGATGATAATAATAATTATAATTATTATTATTATTATTATTATTTATTGGTGTATGAGACCCCCTTGTTTGTGGGACAAGGGATCCCCTCTGCCTAGGAATGTATACATACCCTTATCCCTTCTGAATTTCAACATGTGTAAAGAGGTTATTAACCTTAGTCTAGCAAATGAGAAGTATCTTTTGTCATAGCTAGCTTAAAAAAGAAAATCAACATTGTTAAAATAAGAACGAACCAACTCTCACAATGAAGTTTCTTTCATGATGCGAATATTAGTGATACTCTTTCCACAAAGTTAAAATTTTGTTACTATATGCATATGTTTTGCGATGAGACACTCTCTCTTTGTTTCGGTTCTTGAATGATGGGCATGTTTCTTCATATAGAGTCATGTAATTTGAACATAAGAGACTTAAAGGCGAAAACCCCAGGTTCATGGCGACAAACCCTAGGTTTCATGGCGAAGAAAACCCTAGGTTATACTGGGGGGAGGATCGCATCTGGTACTGGCGACAGGATACGACTCGAGTAGGCTATTATGACTAGGTAGTGGACATGTGGATCGAGGGGATTTTCCCAGGTTTGGCTCAGATAATTTAGCTTGGAGCAACATGCCAAAAGGGTGACCTGGAGGAAGTAAAACTCTTAAACTCCAAACATGGAAGTAGTTGAGGTGGAAAGGCGACAAACCCTAGGTTTCATGGCGACGAAAACCCTAGGTTATACTGGGGGGAGGATCGCATATGGTACTAGCGACAGGCTACGACTCAAGTAGGCTATTAGGACTAGGTAGTGGACATGTGGATCGAGGGGATTTTCCCAGGTTTGGCTCAGATAATTTATCCTGGAGCAACATGCCAAAAGGGTGACCTGGAGGAAGTACAACTCTTAAACTCCAAACATGGAAGCAGCTGAGGTGGAAAGGCGACAAACCCTAGGTTTCATGGTGACAAAAACCCTAGGTTATACTGGGGGGAGGATCGCATCTAGTACTGGTGACAGGCTATGACTCGAGTAGGCTATTAGGACCAGGTAGTGGACATGTGGATCGAGGGGATTTTCCCAGGTTTGGCTCAGATAATTTATCTTGGAGAAACATGCCAAAAGGGTGACCTGGAGGAAGTACAACTCTTAAAATCCAAACATGGAAGTAGCTGAGGTGAAAAGGTTAATAGATTTGGTGGATGAAACACCGTGGAGTGAAGCTGGCATATTTAAACCCGATGAAGAATATTGTGAAGATTTAATTCGAAAAATATGATTGCAATACAAAACAAATCTATTTTTAAATGAAATCCATCTGGATGAGGTGTTGTCGAGGTCCCAACCGCCAGATATTGAACACGATGGTCATCTGATGGACACGAGGAAAATCGGGATCATCAACCACTTGTTCGAGGTAGAAGCGAAGGGAGGTTTTAGGGGTTTACTCTTATCAAAGGAATCACACAAAATTATTTTTACTTTTACACAACCGGAGACTACAAGCATTGTATGCACCTTAGAAGATTGTAGAACGACAAAGCTTACAAAGGAAGAGGCCGGAGTTAAATCTCCACAGAAAATTGATTCGGTGGAGAACAAAAGAAGAATAGAAAAAGAAAAAATCCTTGGAGGAATCTCTGGAGGATCTGTGGGTTTTGTAAGGAGGAACAGAGAGATTAAGACCTAGAAACCTAGGAAGCATAGCTCGAAGATGGTCCTGGGTAGAGATGTGGGGTTATAGGAGGTAACGTATATATGTTTATGTGTGTTGGTTGGTCGCTTTAGCTACCAGGATTTTTCCAAACTTGATATAAACTAGTGGGTCGTCGATAATTGGAAACCATTATTGGATTATATCCCAGATGTCTTAGTGTTGGGTCGAGGATGGTTTTGCTTTCATTTTAGGAAATAATATGATGTGGAAAGGATTCTTGATAAAGTTTGGCTTTGCGATTAAGGTAGTCTTATGATCAAAAGATGGACACATCTTTTTAATATGGAGAAAGGTCACATAAGGTTTCGACATTTATGGGTGTTTTTTCCAGGATGCCCCCTGGTTTTCTGGAATTTGGAAGCTTTTAAGGAGATTGGAGATTCTTTAGGTAAATTTTTGCATGTGGAGTTGAAGGTACTCACTGTATAAGATATGAGAGTAGGAAAAATCCTGGTTGAAATCGAATTACATCAAGGACTGCCGATGGATTTGGAAATTACTTCGCGGGGGGTTGTATATACCCAGAGACCGGATTATTGGGGTATTCCTTTTAGATGCTTGGTTTGTAAGGAAGTGGGTCACCTAAAAAAATCATGTCCTGGAAGGTATAAAAAACAACTCGATATAGGATCTTCTGATGATTTTATCGGAGAATTTTTTCCAGTTGCGAGTAGGATTTCGAGTGATATCACTGACTCAGTTGAAGAAGGGGACTCTATTTCACAATTACTAGATTCCGGCACGTTATTTGGTAAGCTTAAAATATTCTCTCCTGAGTTTTTTTCTTCTCTTTCTTTAAACTATGTTGAGGTTTTACAGGGTGCATGTTTGAATAAACCTTTTCCTGGTTGCACAACCCCCTGAATGAAATATCTGCCAATTTAAATTTGAATGAGTTTTCTGAATTAGAAGAACTGGGTTCAAAGTTTTTAGAGTCTGAGCCAGATTCGTTGGTTGGTTCCTAAGAGAAGGTTTTTCCTCTGGGTGGTTTTGTGGGAGATTCCAAAAGGGGTTTACAGTTGATAGAGGAGGGTTCTTCTGGTGGTACAAATTTTATACATCCAAAATCAAAGGAAGGGTTTCGAACGGATATAGAGAGTTGGGGTTTGGGAGCTAAGGTTTCCTCTTTAGACTCTAGTTTAGTAGATCAGTTGAGTGATTTGAGTGGAAAGTCTATTGTTGATATAGATGATTCCAATTCGTGTGTTGAGGTTACTGTGGAAAACCCTCTTGTGGATCCTCCTTCAGAACCCGCGGTCAGTAAAGTTGTAGAAGATACCATTTCAACTTTTCTCCTATCTTATAAAGAAGTTTTGAGGCATTATCCTCTTCAAATCTATTCTGGGGGGGAGACTTCTTCATATTCCCTATCCAATGGTAAGGTGGATTGGACAGTTGAAAGAGGTGGTGTTTACATAAATTCTAAGGAGACTTGAAACTTGAATGGTGCGGTTTTTGGAGGTTTGGAAAAAGAGTTTTCCCTTATTAAGATGAGAAGTGTGAGAAAATTGGGGAAGGAGAAGGAAACTAATGTTTTTTCACTTTCTCACATTATGGAAGGACCAAGGGTGCTTAGAGCACATAAATCCGTAGCGAGGGTTACAAAATGAAAGTAGTCTCTCTAAATGTTAGAGGAGTGGGGGGTGCTCCAAAGTTTTTATCCCTCAAGCAAATGATAAAAATGATAAATCCAGATATCTTGGTAATACAAGAAACTATGGTTAGTTTGATTAGGGCACATGAGTTTTTATCTATTTTGTTACCTAGATGGAAGTTAAGTGGGTGGATTATTGTGGGTTATCAGGGGGATTACTGACTTCCTGGAACCCTATAAAAGTTGATTTCAATGCTTATTTGACTCCTACAAGAATCTTTTTGAATGGTTTTGTTATGGATCTCAACAAAACTTTGAAGCTCGTAAATTGCTATGGTCCATATGGGGATATACCACTGTTTTGGGATTTTGTGAAGATGTTTGGTTTATTGAAAGATATTGATTTATTACTAGGTGGTGATCTGAATTTTACACTCTCTATAAGGGAAGTTTCGGGTAATTCTTCAAGAATTGATCCCTTTGAAACATATTTTAACCAACTGTTACAGGAAAAAGGCTTAATATATGTGGAACCTGTTCAATTGATTCCATCTTGGAGAAATGGTAGAGGAGAGCATGATTTAATTGCTAAGATATTGGATCACTTTTTAATTAATGAAAATTTGGCACTCTCGAAACTCATATTTCGATCATGGGTGGTAAATGAAAAGATCGCATATCATATGCGAGTGGTTTTCCAATTGGAACAAGAATCAGAAAAGATAAATTACCCCTTTAAATTCAATTCAGTCTGGCTTGAACCGGACTTTGTGAAATTAGTTCAAACCAAGTGGCACAGGTTAGTGATATAAAAGATCTCCTATCCTATTCATACTCTAGTTCTTAAACTAAAGATGCTGAAATATTTGGTCATTAGTTAGGAAATGAATAAAACGATTTTGTTTAGGGAGGAACTTTTCCAGCTAGAAGTGGATTTAGAATTAATTTACACAGACTCTCTGAGGGGTTTTGAGAGGGATGTTGGCACAGGGGTAGACCGAGGGTTCAATGCTTCAACAACACACCAACAAAACCTTAACTATCGGCCCTTTCGGCAACACTTGTGAAGCAGATGAAGTCTCACCCGAGGTAGAGGCAGGGGTGGTTGCAGGACTCAAGTGTCTGCAACCTAGCTGGGACACATATATGTGATTATAACACTTAACAGAGCACTTAGAAATTAGCATTCATTAGTATTCAACCAATATTTACTTTGCAGATAAAACCCTAATTACAGAGCAACACAGGATTAAATCAGATCTAACACATCTAAGCACTTAACATATGGAAATAGATCAGATCTAGCACTTTATTCACATCACTACACACTAAACTATCAGATTCATCTAAACATACATTATTGCACTAAGCATCAATCACATAAAAAATATAGCAACCATAATGCACAAAGAAACCATGACACATGATATACGTGGTTCAACCCAGTGTGGGGCTACGTCCACCAACTCTTCTCTTCTTTATTATATTTTGTCAATATTCTTTCATGCACAGAGCCCAAACACCCCACTCCACATAGGACAAGAGATCTGCACGCACCTCGCCAGATCCTCCTTCCCAGATTTAGGTCGCGCACTAAGCCTCCTTACACAGTCTTTGCACAAAGCACTACAAATGATCCACACTTAGCTCTACAGTCTCGAAATACGCTAAACACAGAGCCTCTTACAATTACTTGCACTTAGCACAATACTTAGCACCTAGCATCACCCACACAAAACATGTCCCTTCTTACATCGCCTAGCTTTCTATTTATACATTACAAAAATGGCCTAAACATGGGTAAACCCATGGGTCGACATCCCATACCCGTTACATAAAACCTAATCCCAACACTACCCTAAAAAGGGGTCGAGATCCCCCGATCTTCACTTCGACTTGCGCTCTACCTTCGACCAGCCTGTCGAAGGCCCACAATAGGTCAAACACGACCAAGGATCTCCAAAACTTGGTCAAGGGCCAACAAGGGAGGAAGATAAGGTTTTGGTTGCAGAAAAGGAGAACAAAAAAATGGAGCTTTTAAAGAAGGAGGAGGAGACTTGGAGACAAAAATGTTGAATAACTTGGCTTGCTTGGGGGGATAGGAATACAAAGTTCTTTATTTCCTTTGCAAACTTTAGAAAATAGAACAATGTTATTTGGGATATCAGATCAATGGATGGATCTTTACTTACAAGATAATGGGACTTAAAAAAAGAAGCAGTGGATTATTTCAAAAATATTTTCAAAGCTTAGGAAAATCTCTCAATAGTTCACCAATTCGAGGTTATAAAGGTTTACCCTAGAATTTTTTCTGAGGTTGAAGGACAAAGAATTGATAATCACGTATTATTGTCTGAGGTGTTGACTACTTTGAAAGGATTTGCAGCTTCTAAAATTCCTGGGCCAGATGGTTGGACAATTGAATTATTCTTGGAGTTTTTCGATAGATTGGGTCCATAAATGTTAGCAATGGTAGAGGAGTCTAGATTAAAAGGGAAGGTTAATGGAGCACTAAATGAAACCTTTCTAACATTCATACCGAAAAGTGATAATCCAGGTTCCTTTGCAGACTTCAGACCCATTTCCCTTTGTAATCTGATTTATAAGATAATTACCAAAATAATTACTACTAGAATTAAATCCTTTCTCTCTTCTGGTATTTCAAAGGAATAGTTTGGTTTGTTGGAGAATAGACAAATTTCAGATGTTATACGAGTGGCATTGATCCGGATTATTTTCGGCACGAAATGAGAGCGGAGATATAATAAAGAAATGCATAGAGATATCTCGTATATCCAGTAATATAACAAAAATATATTAGAGATGCAACCATAAACACAGAGATACAGTAATACACGATTTATATTAATGAAAGAAATGTACAGAGACTGTAAAAATACAGAGTGAAAGACTCGCTAGAATGGTGGCAGCTTATCTCTGAGAAGAGATGTGA
>ML790266.1:322770-339351 GCA_009831015.1 Picea engelmannii | reverse complement strand
ATATTTGAGCAAAGTTTCCTGAGAAGACAAATCTACTCCCAAAACCAAAGCTCTTCTCCTAAATTCCTGAGTAAAGCTTTGTACATTCTTTCCTTTAGCCTGTCT
This sequence comes from Picea engelmannii, assembly GCA_009831015.1. Lineage (NCBI taxonomy): Eukaryota > Viridiplantae > Streptophyta > Pinopsida > Pinales > Pinaceae > Picea > Picea engelmannii. Next base: position 339,246 of record ML790266.1, on the reverse strand, counting down.
AAAATTCTGTCATTACATAGTTGCCTTTTGTTTATATGCCAATGGATAATTTTTTTTTTTAATTGCGATAATGAAATCATTCCAAGAAAGCAAAATTTTACCATGCTTTTTCATTTCCTCTTGAGTCTTGGATTCCCACCAAATAAGTGCTGCACTATCCAATCTTAATGAAGCAAGTTGTATTTTGGTTTCATCATCTTGAATTTTTTGTATTCTACTATATACTTCAATTTGACGTATCCAATTATCTAACTTTTCAGCATTAACTTCTCCATTGTATATTGGCAATTCAAATTGTATATCAAGCTTTAATGAAGGAATTTGTGAAGGAGTTTTACCATGCCCCTTTGGAGAATTCGGAAGAGGTCTCGAACTGGTAGAAGAAGAAGAAGAAGATGATGATGATGGAGGAGAGGGTGGCGGAGAAGCACCATTCCCTCCATTTCCGTCTGGAGTCTTGTCACCACTGCCTCCCTTATGCGTTGAAGGGTTGGAGCCTTCACCTTGCGACAATATGTTCCTTTCCATCAAGATATTCATCATATCTCTCAACTCCATGACAGCCTGTCTGAGATCTTCATTTTGTGCAGGAACACGTTCATGACTTTCCGCACGAGCCATGCTTGGTGAATGCCTCCCTGAAACTTGTGGTGATGGTATATGCTTCCTCCTTGTCGGATGAGAACTTGGCTCCACAAGTTGACCTTCTCCTCTTGTGATTTTCAACCTTGTGAGCATCAGAAACAAAACTTGCAAACAATCAAGTCTTCAAAAACCAGTGCTCTGATACCAACTTGATCTAAAATTGAAGAAGACTTGAAATACTTGAAATTATTGCAATATAAATGTTGTGTTTAAAGCAAATGGATCAGTTTGCAACACATAGAATAAGGGATTATTCATGCAAATTACACATAGACAATAGCATAATCAATGAACATAATCACATAAACACAACAATTGATAAAGGATTTCACCCCTCTCTTGGGCTACATCTCCTAGTCCAACTTCCAATGGATCATTATTATTAATTACTCAAAAAGTGCTCAAAAACACGTCTTACAATGCTCAAACTGACAAACCAACTGCTCCAATGGCTTCAGAGCGTCCCAAAACCCTTGTCTAGGCTCTTTCGGCACCTCAATCGGTCGAAAAACGAAGAAGTTAGGCCTCCTGGAAGTCCCCCCTTCAAGCTTGTTGTCTCTGCATCTACAAAACACACCCTTCTTGAATGAACATGGCACACACGCAATTTAAAGCGTGAAAACCCAGCACCGGGTGCAACCGCGCCAACGGTGCAAACCGTAGGACGGTTAAGGGTGCGCCAGCCCCTAACCTCCTAGCACCTGGGCGTATGAGGGTCATGGGACCGCGCGTCTTGGCAAAAAGGCTTAATACGGTTACAACGGTTTAAACTCCCCCCGCACTCCTGCTAGGGTCACATGGCACAAAGGCATACGATCGGGGGTTCCATACTGTTATACCAACTCCCGCACGTATATATTACAATATGGTCATATGTGTTGAAACAAAACCACGGGCTACATAGAATAACCCCCGCGCATTATTAACCATGGTATAGTCATATATATATTACAAATAATAAACCGTGGGTTATGTTTTTAAAACCCCGCGCCAACGGTTGGTTACATGGTATAAATTTTGGGCTTATGTAAACACAAATGACTGCGGGCCGGGGCTAAGCCCCAGCCCGACCCCCCGCCCATCGGTCACATAACTTGAATGTAAATATATTTGAACTCATACATATGTTAAGTCACAACCGATGGTCCATTGGTCGGACGGTTCTTGCGAAGGTGCTATGTGGAGGGGAGGTCCGGGGGTCGAACCCCACGGACTCCAACAGTTTTATATAACAACCATAAACCAATAAAGGGGTGCCACGTGGCAGCCCATGATTGGGCCACGTGGCACCTTACCATTGACCAACAAAACACCACGTGTCACGACATCATTCGGCCATGCCTGTCAATCAAACCTTGCCACATCATCATATGGTCTGTACGGCCCTACCACGTCAGGTTGTACGGACTGTACGGACTATACAGTCAGCATCATTTTTTTTTTGCCTGTTTGACTTGACGAACAGATTGCAATATCTCTCGCTCCCGACGTCCGTTTGAGACGAAACGAGTTGTGTTGGGTTTGCAACAACGAGGCCTACGCTCTCGTCCGGTTTGAAGCGATTCCGAGCACTTTGAATTTTTGAGCAAAATTTGATCCCCTGATCAATTTCCATCTCTACTTGTATCTACCCACATTTAATGCAGTCATATCCTAAAATTCCTATAACTTTGTTGTAAGTATTCCTTATTTTCAAGGAATAACAATGACTTGAGAGTGTGAGGAACTCATTATTTGATATATTGAGTTTTGATTAAATTATGTCTCACCTCATTTATGATTCGAGATAAATCTAGATTCCAACATAGGCCTCACATGAATAACAACCATTTATCTTGAGAGTTCAATGTTTTCTTTAAATAACTAAAGATGGAGATTACTAATCACATGCCTCATGATCAACATATATGTAAGTTATTGTGTTGATACAAGAATGTCAACTCTACAAACTGGGTGGAAGAGATGTATAATATAAAATAATGTAATATGTATAATGTTAATAACCTAAAATAGAAAATCATTTGATGTCCAACATCTAATTTGAAAAAGAACAAAATAAAAAGTGTCAATGTAAGAAGAAAATTTAAACAAAGAAACTATCTTAAATCCATCTTATCCTCAGATATATTAAGCATAAGAGAAATCAAAACAAAACCCACTTACAAGTCTTTATTTGTTTAAAAAATTTAGGGTTAAGATGGATTTATGTTAATCTATTTATTTTATTTAAGTAAGTCTTTATTTAGAAATCAATTTCTTTTTCCATTTAAATTTATTGATACTATGCCACATCTCTTCCAATTAACCTGTATCATGCACACTTCGCTTCTCTTAGTACAATAACTTATATATGTATTGATCAAAAGTATATGATGAACAATTTCATCTCTAATTATTATAAATAATTATGTAAAACATGAGTTGTTATCCATGTAAATGTCCAAATAATTGTAGGTCTTATTACTACACTCACATATAATCACATATAAGATGATTGAAATCGATAAATGTTAATACTTCCCTCCTTAATACACTCAAAGTACGATAAAAACAAGGCAATGGAAAATCTAGCATTTAAAATAGCTCTTTCTAAGAGAATATTCCCAATACAACACCCTATGAATTGCTCATACTCAAGTTTGATAAGTGAATCAAATCAATTTATTGTGGATTAAATTTTTTAGTTTTAGTTTTTTGGTTTAAAATGCTTTAGAATTGCACATGCATACTTACAAGATAAATTTTGGCTAAGCCATTGTGATTGAGGGAATCTAGTCAACCAAAGCCACCTACGAACCACATCTAGATCCAACAACTTCTTATGAAAGCAAATCAATACACAAAAAACTAGGGTGGAGAGGATAACTAGGTCTAATAATTTATTTATTTTTATCTTGGATGTATTAAATGTACCATCATCATGGATGTGTTAAATAGGGATTGACAAACAAAAAAAAATAAAAAATAATGGACAATTTCAATTATTTTTTATTTATTTTTATTGAAATTATTTTTTAAATTCTATAAAAAAATTATTATAAATAATAATTCCACTTAATAAAAAAAACTTTTAATAAAACACTCTAACCATAATATTTTTATCTTATTTTAAAAAAACCATATCATTGAAATTTTAAAAAATAAACCAATCAAACTTACCTAATCAGAAAAATTACCCTTATCGAAAAGTTAAATATATCCCAATCTTATAGTTTAGAAATTAAAAAAATAATAATAATAAATCAAAGTGAAATCTCGCCTAACCAAAAAAAAATTTAACCTTATCGAAAAAGTTTGAATTTATCCGAATCTTAACTTAAAAAGAAATTGACGTTAAAAGTAGCAAAAGTCTAAATAAGGTGGACGCTATAAAGCAAAATAAAAAAAAATAAAAAAATATTCCCACCGCATGTGCTGTTCCCCACCAGTGACCACGTAGTTCTGATTTCTCTGCACTTCCGCATGAATGGACGCCACGGCCGCTTTCCCTTCATGTGGCCGCACGCCACTTCTGATAGCGCAATGATTACTCTTTCCAAAGCATTATTTTAAAGTCAGTCGTGGGGCCAAACTGCACGTTGTCTCTATTACTATATTTAGCGGAGATATAATGATGAGCGAGCATTGACAAGTCATGAAACTTCCTCTACGATTAGAGAATAAGTAACGCTCACCATGTTGTTAGTATTAAACTAAATTGGTGGTGGTGGCCCCAAAACACTAAGAATTTATTGGTAGGTTGGGCTATCGATAGGTAGATGAATGGGATTTTCAATGCACCCCACCATGCGTGGATCAAAGTAACACGTTCCCATAGTGGGACCATGCAAACCAATGAAAGGGAAATAAAAACAAATTATGAATTCCCAAGGTTGTATCCCTCTCAGCTTCTTTTTCAAATGGATTTTCATCCTCTAGCAAGTGGAGCTAAGGTGTGAGAGGGTATCCTCTATGTTGATGGGGATGAGGCACTTCTAAGGTGTGAGAGGGTATCCTCTATGTTGATGGGGATGAGGCACTTCTAGTTTTGGTAATTGATCATTTCTTATCCCCCACATGAAGTTCTAGGTCGATTAGGGTTATTAGTCGTTCGATCTCTAGAGGCAGATGCCCCTGATATTATTGTAGTGTGAGGTGTTCCCTTTGTTAGTTTCTTTTTAGAGATTTGGATTTTTATTACATCTTTCGTGGATAATTTTGTGGTTATGAGATTCTCGGTGGGACCTTCATTGGGCACTGCTTTGTTGCATGGAGATCCTATGAATTGAGGACTTCCCTTACCTACCTCTAGTCCCTGAGACTTATCACCTTCCTTTTCCTGATGGGTCTCTACATCAACTAGGGCCTAGAATTGATTCAAATTAGATTTTCCCTTGGCAATCTTTTGATTATGTCGTTGAATTTGTTAATTCTTTTGTTTATCATAGGCTTACATTGGGTTTAATCACCTTGCAGGGAGAAAGTAGGCTATGCTATCAGCATTGTTTGAGATCTTGGACAATATCTTGCAAATTGTCCATATTCATGGCACATATTGCATTTTAAGTGAAAATCTTTGTAGTCTTGATCTTAGTGAAAGATTGTTTCACCAAGCCGAAGTAGAATGGCATCCAATGTACCTTTATCCAAAGCCATTTCTATGTAGATGTGTGTGCAGGAGTATTAGGAATGTTATGGCTCTATTGTTGTAATGAACTTTCTCAATCTCTCACCTATGGATTTGAGGGTGGATTTATCCCAAAAACCCAAAGGAAGGTGGGGAAGGTGAACCCAAATAGGTGCCAAGGTCATTTCTTTAGTTAGCTTCTAAAGATTGATGGTTCAAATACATTCTTCTTTCACTCATGAAAAATGGGCCAGATTGAAATACAAGGTCTTTGTCTTTTCAATATTGAAACAAAGAAATACAATAACCTCATATGTAAGTAAAGAAAGAGGGTTGTCCTTGTAGCTTTGGTTTCTAAGCTTATACAAACCATTGTTTTAAAGATATAAGTTTAGCCCATAAACCAATGAACTTACCTATCAAAGATTGATCCAAGAAGATCCCAATCTTTCATCTTGTCTATGGGGGTGAGATGTCTAAAACATGGGTGGGTTTCATCTTCTTCACAACTCTATTGAGAAAGGGAAATGAGAAAGCTTACTAATCTATAGGCTCCAATGGATTTGTTTCTTCACAAGCCATTACAACAAAGATGTCTTTTGAATTGAATAGATTTATCACTTGAAGGGCCTTTGTCACCCTAAACTAGCCTCTATATTAAGTCGCACTAACTCCCATACTCACAGAGCAGTGATGATGTTTAAAGGTAACAGTGACTAGAGTAAAACCCTAGGGGTGAAGAGAAAGCTTAACATTATGTAAATATTCTTAAAAATGGTAAGATTTCTCAACCTCAAATTCTATTAAAAAAAAAACCATTCCTTTATAGATTTCTAGTCAACTTAGACAACTTATATTTTAGTTGTGTTGAATACTCCCTTTTTTCTTTTCTATATTATTTTTTCAAAGTTCTAGTGACTAAGTTTTATTACTTATACACTCTCTCCTTCCCTTACATGTTTTAATGAATCTTTAGTATTAGGTCTAAGACTTATTAGTCTAATGTAATGTGATGACTATTGATCGATATACAATGAATAAGGGAAATTGTTCATTTTTAATTTTAAACTAATAAAATTGTCGATTAATATTAAACGATTTGAAGAGCTTCTATCTTCTTATTTCATTTTTATAAACATCATATTACACAATAAATCATAAGGTAAATTATTCAATTTCATGACAAATTGATCATTTATTACATGTTTTTATGACGGTTTCATGTTATTCACATTCAAGTGAAATTTGAATTAATATTAGATGATTTATTTCATTTTTATAAACATCACATTATACATGAGTCTTAGATAGACTATTCACATTCATGAAAGATTGATCATTAATTAATAAATAATACTCCTACAAAATAGGTCATACTAAATCAAATAGATCATACTAAATCAATTGAATATTAAATATTTTATACATATAATAAATTTAAATAATAAAATAAAAGTATATGATGATTAGTTAGCTTCTACATATTAAAAAAACGTTAACAATTTCAGTTTAAAATTATATCAGAGGTGGATTTGTTAGGTGGATTTGTTAGTTTGTGATATAATAATAAATTGATTATGTTGGGTTTTCAATATATTTGGATTTTAATGGTTTGATTTTCAATTCAATTTTTATAGTTATAGAAACCATTTTAAGTTTCATATGTTTTTTTAGTTATTATTGATGATGATGATTATTATTATTATTATCCACTAAGATTAGAATTGGTTTATCGAACTTTAATAAAGATAAGAGATTACTTGGATTTTTCTTTTTTTCAAATTTTACTTTTATGCTGGAAAAGTATTGAAAGAAGCATTCCAAGATCACCATAGTTTTGATGACTTAAAAGGTTAGGAAGGTCGGTATTGTAAGAAATGTTTTGAAATTGTGATCCAATTTGGGTATATGCATGTCATTCTAAAAGAAAGTGTTTTTCATCTCCAACCCTCTTAGTGTCACAAAGATGACAGATTCTTTTGTCCCATGGCATTTTGGGAATCGTCCAATACCTAGTTTCACTATATAACCCATGAGAGTTTGTTCTTAGTTTAATCGTGTTGATTTTCTTTTTTGCACTAGTCAAAATTGAGAAATTATAAACATCGTGAGCTTTTACTTTTATAATTTTCTTAATTATTATATTGATATCACTAATATTTTCAACTTTTTAAATTATTTATCGAAACAATATAATTATGGCTCAATTTTTTTCAATTTTTTTTGTTTTATTTTACACATTATTTAAAAATTTGAAGGATACACAAGAAAATGCATCGTGATATTTAACAACAACAACAAAAAAAAAATTATAGTTCCAAAATCTTTTTTCAATTTTTTTTTGTTTTATTTTACACATTATTTAAAAATTTGAAGGATACACAAGGAAATGCATCGTGATATTTAACAACAACAAAAAAAAATATAGTTCCAAAATCCCGTGGGACATGCGTATTTGGTGGAGCCTTCAACAAAGGGTTGTATATAAGTTTGTCAAATGATTTTTTTTTTTTTTTGATTTAAGGTCTCATCTTTTTTTATTTATTTAAGGTCTCTTTTTGATGAATTGAATTCTATGTTGTAACTATGTAAATCACTGCTCTTCACGCCACTCTTTAAATGTTTACTCCAAGTTTTTGAAAATGCAACATTAATACTTAGAAACAATTGGTATCAATGGATTTTGAAATGCACATCTCTAAAAGTTTGATAAGGGGTATGTTTCTCATTGATTGTTTAATAAAGTAATTGGTATGCATATCATAGCACCCTCTAACTCTATTCTATTCAAATTCCCAAAGTCCTCATTGTAAGTAGTTCACTTGTTCCATTAAAGCTTCTTTATTACTAGGTATAGTTTAGGAACTATATTTATAGAAAAAATTGAGCCACAACATATAGGTTTTAAATTTGTATGGTATAGAAATGCCTATACATATTTTTTATATAACAGAAAAAAAACAATAGCAATCACACATAATACTAGGAAATTTAATTTTGAAACTCTTAACTGGGAAAACTAGCAAAATATTTAGAGCCGCACCTTTAACTTTCATTGTATTAACTTCACCATTACAATACAATATATAGGATCCCACATCATCCAAAATCCCTAATCCATTGATCTAAAATAGATTACAACATTAATTCTTTAACTGGAATTAGAAAATCATAGACCGGAAAACCATGTGCCAAAACTACCCAAAATGGATGCAAAAAATGTCCAACAATTTTTTTTCAAAGGAAACCCCTAGACAAGGGGGGCTACAAATTCCTCCTACAACCCCTCGATAAGGGGGTTGTGCCCAACACAACATAACATTTTGTCGAGATAATTGTGAAAAGATTATAACACATATCCAACATAACCAAAAATAATGAGAGTCACTTAAATGATTGATAAGCAACCAATAAAAAAGAAAATGAAAAAGAAAGGAAATATTTGAGACATAACCAAAAATAGAGAAGGATAGAAGAGGGCACTTGAAGGGAATGCAATATGTAAGCATTAAAGGGGGGAAAGGAATTTCATATGAGAATATTAGGATATTGGGGACATAAGGTGAGAAAGACAAGTCACATGATGATTAACATCATTATAACTCGGGAGTAACACTAATTCGATATTGAGTTTACTTGAATCTATTGTCAAAAGTAGTAAATTGTGTTGTCATAACTTATTATTGAGTTCACTCGAATCTAAAGTCTAAGACAAATAAACTAGACTGTGTTGCCACATAATATTCACTCGAATCTAAAGTCTAAGACAAATAAACTAGACTATATTACCACATTATATAAATATTGTATAGGATAAATGAAGTGCAATCAAAAACCTAGTTAAATATGTTATGATAGTGGATACTGCTAATAAATTAAAATAGAAAAAAAAAGCCAATTTAATATTTAATACAAAAATGAATTAAATTTATAAAAAAACTAAAATAAAAACAAACATATATCTATCTTAACTTTTCATCTTTTAAACCATTATAAATTTATCCTTTAATTATCCTTCTTAATATATTAAAATTAAAATAAATAGATAACAATCATATATAATATAATTAACATATATATATATATAAAGTTCTATATTTCTATTATAAACAAAATGTTACATTCATCATGCCCTGTAGCCTACCATATAGGAAACCAAGATGCCATATAGGAAACCAAGATGTGGAGTTTTGAAAAAAAAAATAGTGTCACATTTTTCTAACCCATATATGTATGAAGTCATATCTATATGCCTACTGTGTAGCTTCTTTTATCTACGGAAAGTACATTTATTTAAGATAATAAACATAGTTATTATGGAAACATAGATAAACCCGTTTTTTCATTCTTGTTTTGTTTCTAAGTCCTCTGATTTGGTTCCTTTGAGTTTTTCTTTATAATTGTCTTGGTATTCTTGTTGTACATCCTCCTCCTCAATTTCTATGGGGTTTTCATGTCCCCTCCTATGCATGGTTTTGTGGGTTTCTTCTACATTGTGACCATTCCATTGCTTTGATTTTTTGGTTGCAGGAAATGGACCTGTAGGGCATAACAATCCAAGGCTTTTATTTTTTTGTCTAGCATCACAATATGATGATCCATTTGGTCCATTTTGGCTATGAACTGAACTTGGAGAGTGTTCTATTATTCCATAACCCGTGCCAAGATAGATTTGAAGGTTCGATAAAGATCTTTTGTCTTTTGCAATTTTGTGTCCTAAGTTTAGGAGAAACCATTGTCCTTCATCCAACTGGACATTTCCTCGATGATCTCCTTCTTGGATTTTTCATTATTCTACTACTGTGTCCATGCCTCATATTGCTCCAACTTCACTCGAGTTTTTGCCTTAAAGTGGTTCTAGTAAAATTGTTTGGATTCCTCTGCCTTCATCTGTGCTTTGGGAATATGTCTACCATTTTCCATTTGTTATGTTGTCTCCTAGTGCATAGTCCTATTTCCTTTCCTATTTATCTCTTTTTCCTAATGCTTATCCTCCTCTTGGTGAATACTCTTTCCATTGGAATCGAGGTTCCTTCCACGTCCTAGTTGTTTGTATTTATAGTCATCCATTATGAGGTGACTCGTACCTTGAGATTGGTCGATAAGAGGGGCTTGGATATACCCATTCGACCAAAGCTAGTCTACATGTGTGTATCCCTGAAAATCCCCTTCACTGGATTGTTGTGGAGGATTGTGTATCATATCCCACCTGTGCACAATAATGACTTCTGGACATTCTATGGACCAATGTTCCACTATCGGGGTTAGTTGTTTTTCCCCATGTTCTCTATTTCCATTTTTCTACAATTCCCCCCTTATGTGTCCATGGAGGGGGATTTAACCTTGCCCCCCTAATGTTTCTCTTGTACTCTCTTCTCCTCAAACTCCTACCAGGACTCGCGATGGCCCAAAACCTTAACTTAGTCCTTGTGTTGGTTTCTCCTTTTGAATCCACGGTCTCCATGCATTGCCCTTTCCTCCCTCATAAATTCACAATGCATCCTTGGGATGGTGGATCGATTGTTCCATGATGGCTTCGAGAGTGGAAGGATTTGATCATGCTATTGATTGAAACTGCAATGTACTTATGTTATTGGTGAGTTATGGTTTTCATCTTACTTGCAATACAAAACATTCTCTAGCCTTCCATTGTCATAAGTTCCCCTTCTCTCCCATCTGTGTGATCTTGGTTTTGTTTGAGCCATTTCTTCATGATTACATGATGCATATGTGCTACTTTGGATCAAATTGTAGTGCATGGACCTCATACTGAAATTGAATTCCCTTCTTGTTGTCCTATGATTGTCATGTTCATTAATGGAATGGAAATCTATTTTATGTTGGCTTGCCTCTACCCTATCCCAACTGAGGATTGTTTGTTGGTTTGGTAGAGTCACTGCTTCATTGGATAACCTATCTGCCATCTTGTTGGCACATCATTGCACATGCATGGGCATGATATTTACCATGGATCTTATGAAAGTGGCCACATGTGCCAACTTGGAATCCAAGCACCAATTCTTTGAAACTTTATCCAGGTTCGAGCCATTCCATACCTTCTTGATGACCTAAATGATTAGTTTCGAGCCTCCTTCCCCCATGACATTATTGTAGGGAATTCTATGTGCTATTTGGATACCATCAATCAAAATATCCAATTATGTATCATTTTTAGTGATGTTTCCTAGGCAAATTGCAAATATTTTCACTATTGAGCCATGTTGGTTTCTGAATATTCCTCCCGCGCATGCTAGTCACAGATTCCCTTTGGTTTCCCCATCAAAATTGAGATTGATGAATCTTGGTGGGGGCGTAGATAAAAAAATATGAAGAGTTTTTCATTTTTTGTCAAGTGTGTTGAATCGGTGGTATGGTGCCTTGTTGAATCTTCCATTCATATAGAATGTTCTTTTCCACTCCTTTAATTTTCTTTTTTTTCCTCATTTAAGCACTAAATTGTGGTGATACATTATTGAATGTTAGCTTGGATGATATACCATACCTTAATCATGCTTTTATGGTGTCTCCTGAATACTCTGTGATTTCTCTCCTTCCAAACATTCCATAATAGGAATCCTAGGAAAATGTTTCAAATTCTACTTGCGATGGGATTGTGGATGGGGGATTGCCTCCAACCTTCAAGAGTATGTATTATGTTTCCTCTTATTTTATTTGATTGATTGAATATTGTTTCTCCTCTATCCCATAAATATGAGATTGTTTCGCATCCATTGAATACGTGCTTGGTTGTTTCTTTTTCCCGTTGGAAGATATGGAAAATTGAAGGCCCTTCAAATCCTCTCTTGATGACCTTATCTGATGTGAGTGTTTTTTTCCTTGCGAGGAACAATAAAAAATTGGATAGTTTAGGTCATTGCTTCTAGTTTCAAATCATATTCCAAATGCCTTCTTCGGTTTGTTGGGTTTGATTGGTATCCAAGTCATTGGCATCTCTGACTTTAAAATTGTCATCTCCCTATGATCCCCACCTAAGTAAGTTTGGGCCTCTGAGTTCATTGATTCTTCTAGTACCGAGACAATTTTCCAATTGAGCTCTTTCCTCTATTGAGATTTCCCATGGCCAATTCTCCCCTATTCTCCATTGTTAGTATGTAAATGGTTCCATATTACTTGTTTCCTACCAATATTGGTGAACCCTATGCCAACCTAATGCTTGTAATTTGTCTTTTTTGTTATGTAGGGATTCACATAATGTTAGGTTGTTTTCCTACTGCCATGCATATTCCCAAAACAGAGCCGATGCAACCTCCCTTATTTCACAAAATCTATGGGATTGGACTATGGCCATGTAGCTATAAGCATTCTTCCATATCATGGATCTTGGGCTCGTGACCTCCATTTGAATTAGCTCATCTTTGGATAGCCTGTTGGCATACTTTTACCTCCAAATATAACTCCAAAGGTTTGTCGGGTGTTTCACCCAATGTCACCATAACTTAACAACTAATGCCATGTTCATGACAATTTTTTCCAAGATTCCCATGCCACTATCTTTTTGGGTTAAGTAGACTTTTTCCCAAGCAACTCTTCCCACTTTAGAGTTTTATTATCCACCCCCCCCCGGCTTCCCATAGGAAGGAACACTAGAGAGATATGATAGCCTTAAGGATCTTTGTTGGAGCATCCAGAACAAAAAAAAAATAGATAGGAAGGGAGTTGAGGAAAAATTTAAAGAGGGTGTCCTTTCCCAGGAGATTGAGGGTTTTGAAGGTCTATTTAGATAGTCTATTTTCCAATTTAGATAGGAGTATTTCCCAAGAGATATTCCTAATGGTATTCTCAAGTAGAGGAGCACCATGGTAATTGGATGGAAGGGAGCTTCTTTGAAAGCCTAGTAATCTAGCTAAGTGCCTATGGATTTTGAGAGGTGTGTTGAGGAAAAAAATCAATGACTTATCTTGATTGATTAAGGATCATGAAGCTAGCATGAAGGTCTCAAGGACGGTTTTCAAGACTTTGTCTTCTCAAATAGTGGGCCTTCTCATAAGCATGGTATCGTCAATGAAATGGAGGTGAGATAAAGGGTTCGTGGAGGGATGGAGCCTGATGCCTTTTAGTTGTTGATGTTCAAGGGAAGCTTTGAGATTACACCCAAGGCCTTCAACTACCAGAATGAAGAGAAAGGGGGAAAAAGGATCCCATGATGAATTCCTATAGAAGGGTTGAAATTGGTCAAAGGTGAATTGTTGACCAAAATGGAGAAAAAAACAAAGGATATGAGATTATTTATCCAAGAAATTTACTCCTTGGAGAAGTCAAAACATACAAGAGTTTGTCTTATAAATGACCAATTAAGTCTATCATAGGCCTTGGACATGTCCAGTTTTATAATCATCCTTGGTGACTTGAAAGACTTCAAGGAGTGGACGGTTTCATGTTCTAAGATGATATCATCCAATATTTTCCTGCGTTCGACATAAGCTCGTTGTTCAAGTGAGACAAGTTTATGAAGAATTGGCTTGAGCCTTCTGGCAATTGTTTTGGAGAAAATATTATAAACAATATTGCAGAGCGATATTGGTTGGAACTTATTAGTACAGTTGGGGGGATGTGATTTGGGGATAAGGATAAGAAAAGTGGAGTGAATTCTTGGAGCATTGTCCTTTAAGTTCGATATTGTTCCACCACTTGCCATATTTCCTAGCCCATTATGGGACAACAGGTTTGGAATAACTCTGTGATGAATCTGTCTAGACTCGAGGCCTTATTAGTTGGGATTTATTTAACTATTCTAGAGACCTAACCATAAGAGATTGGTCTCATCATATTGTTGTTTTTATCTGGTGTGACTAGGGCTAGTATGTTCTTTAATATGTTGGTTGTCGCTTCGTCTCTATGTTTTGGTTGTTTAGTTAGAATTTGACTGAAGTGTGTTCCCGGTTCCTCCTCAATTTCCTTGTGTGTTTCTATAACATCCCATGTCTTTGCTTGTAAGGACAAAATGTAGTTGTGAGTCCTTCAATTGATCGTGGAGTTGTGAAAAAACCTAGTTTTTTTGTCTCCCTCTTTAAGCCATCTTATTCTGGATTTTTGGCACCATAAGGTTTATTCCTACTTTGCCTTGATGTTTAGGTCTTGCTAGATGCGGTGTTCCTCCATCATATACTATTTGAATTTTCCTTATTGGATTATATTTTTTTCCACCTTTCCATCTCTATTTCTAGTTTCTATTGGGCTTCAAATATATTACCAAAGACATTTTTATTCCATTGTTTAATTTGTTGCTTTACATTCTTTAATTTTTGGCTAAGCTAGTACATCCTGTTGCATTTGTGTATTCCACATTATGACCACTAGATCGAGAGATTGGACATACAGTCTAGATCGTCGAGCCAAAATATTTCAAATATGAAGGGTTTGGGTTTTTGTGTTGAAAAATCAGCCCATGAAAGAAGAATGAGCCAGTGGTTGAAGCCTGTGAAGGAGAGGATTTCAACTAAGAAGTTGGGTTTGCTCATATGTAAATATTTAGAAATGAGGAAGTGATCCAGTTTGATAGATACCTGGTGGGTTCCTCCCCGCTTGTTATTCCATGTGTGGTTTACATTTCTAGTGTGGAGAACAATTATCCCCATCTTTCCGAGGAGTTCCTTGAATAATATGTGTTGGGCCATGGAATTGTCATCCTTTTTACATCCTCTTTCCGTATTTTTAATCCCTTCTTGCTTACCCATAACCTTGTAATAATGCTTATTAATCCATTTTAATGCTTATATGTGGGATTTAGAACCAAGGTGTTTTCCATTGCATTTATTTAGTATTTCATGTGAATTATGGTTAAATATTAGAGAAATAACATATCTTGCATTTATCTTTGAAAAATAGTTTAGTTTGTGATTGTTGCAGAACCAGTTGTCACAGTTGTTACTCCTACATTGTCATTGTTGTTACTCCTACAACTGAAGGTTCACAATGTGGGTGCTTGATATTTCTTGTATGATGCCTTATTGAGTCAAAATATGTTTATCCTCAAAATATCTCAACAACCCATATTGTACTTTTTGAGAAATTAAGTTTTTACGATTTGTTGTTACTCTTGCTTGTTGTTACTCCATTTGCTATTACTCTTATGTTATCATTGTTGTTACTCCTACAACTGAATATTCATGATGTGGGTACTTGAGATTTCTTGTACGAGGCTTTATTGAGTCAAAATATGCTTATCCTCAAAATATCTCAAGAACCAAGATCATACTTTTTGAGAAATTATTTTTTTACGATTTGTTGTTACTCTTGGTTGTCGTTACTGACAGTAACAATATCGTCGAAACTCTGTGTACGGATTTGAAAATCTAGGAAAATCCAACTTCAACCATCAAGAGCTGCCAAGGATTTGTACCATCAACAACCATTTTGGATATGGAAAGAATCTTGGAATCATTAACAAGATTAGTTTGAGTGCTTAACCAAGAATATTGGAATTCTTGGGAAAACGATCATAGATTTATTTATTATTTGCTAATTGTTAGAAAAAAATATTGGAAGTTATTTATTATTTGTTATTGTTAGCAAAGAATCTTGGAAGTTATTTATTAATTTCTAATTGTTAGCAAGGATCATGGAAATTGTTGTAACCACTTTGGATTTCTTAAATCCATAAGTGGGTTTATTTAGATATTTGTTATTTCTAGTTTCCATTAAATTTATGTATAAAAGAGAGCACTCTCTCCATTGTTCGAGGATGAATCTTGGAGCAATGTCCAAATGACAATGGAATAATTTATTAAGTTTCTATTTTAATTGTAGTTTTATAATTTCCATAGTGTGTGATTTAATTAATTCATTTGATTTATTTCCTTTTCATATTTGTAATAGATTAATTTGTTTTGATTAGCTTAATTAATTTAATTAATTTATGTTGATAAAGAATAATATCAACACTTTTCTCTATGGAGGCAAGGCCCACTCCAATAGAATAGAGTGTCATGTAGATTAGATGGTTTCTTTGGTCGTAGTATAAACATTTTACGTTTTGGTCCTTTTCCAGGGACATTTGTTTGAAATTGTTGGAAGATTGGTTGTTGTTATTGATGTCAACCCCAGTCATGGGTTTTTGACCGAAAGATTGATGAAGGTATTTGGACATGAAGGAAAATGCACATGAAGATACAACATCCATGGATGGATAGTATACATCATGTTGTTTCCGGTGGTATGTGGCACATCACATGGATCCTCATGGTTGAGGAGAAATGAATTTTTGA
>ML790266.1:297915-316147 GCA_009831015.1 Picea engelmannii | reverse complement strand
AAGTAAAAGAAGGCCGGATTTCAAGGGAGGATGAAGTCTTTTGGTGATGTGTTCTAAGGTATGTTATTTTTAGGTCATCTTACCATTTTTGCTATAACTTGTTTTCTAGAACGATTCAGATGGTGAAATCGCTATGGTATTGAGAAGACATATCAAGGTACCTCTGGTAAAGATTTCAGCTCTTGATTCGCTATAATTATGGAGATACACTATGTGGAATATAGGGTTTGTGACCAGTCCTGAAACTAGTCAATAAACAGGTGTTCCGGGAAAAATAGTCATAACTTTTTCATACAGACTCCAAATGCAGTGGGACCACTTTCATTGGAAAGAGTAAGAACTTTAGTTTCTTGTGTGCGAGTTTCAGAATCAGATGTTAAATATTGAGCGCGGGGCATGCTGTACAAGTTGGGTTTTCTGAACAGACCAGAATTGAATAAAGTTTTATTATCTCTCATATATTCTTGGGTGGAAGGAAGGGGCAAGGATAGAGAGTTCAAATCTCTCTTGATATTGGAGGATTGTATCTTCCCCTTGGAGGTTTATCCCTCCCTTTACATTTGGAAGTTGTAGCTACCTTTGGAAGTCATTACTTCCCTTGAACAAAAACTATTGATTATTTCTCATATATATTGTGCATGTTGTATTGTGGTGTATTGATGTAACTCTTATACTATTGTTCATTTCTCATTGGATATAATTGAATGGTTTAAATATAAGTTGGAAAAGGTTTTTAAATTGTACTTGATACTGATTCACCCCCCTCTCAGTATCAACAAAAATCTGGTTAGAAAATGTTATATCTTCATATTTGAGTGGTTAATTCTATGTAATCCGAGTTCCCTAGGGGTTTTTCAACGCATTGAATCTGTTTCTGCATACAAAAATGCAATTTAAACCACAAAAAATGTGATTTCGTGTAGATTTATGTCGTTGGATTCCGACAAAAAGGACAAAAACGTAGAACAATTAGACAACATCATTTCTTTGATTTCTTGTTGTGTAATTTCATTAGGAATTCACATAGGATTTATTTTATTTAATTCCCTAACTATTTTCTTGATTCAATTTGTTCATGTAATTAGATTACTCATGCGAAGTTGTGTTTATATATATTTACGCAATTAAGTATTAATGTCAGATTTCATTTGTTTATTTGTTTCTAATAAATTCATTTAAGATTGATCCAGGTGGATATCGGTGGCCACCCACCTATTCCAACTGGCTCAAAATAGTCTTCCGACAATTTACTATTTTTAGTAGTTTTTCGATTCATAAAATTCTGGGGCCATTTTGAGGGCCTAAATAAAGTTTTTTTGGGATAGATCGCCTCAATGATATCCAAAGAATCTTATTGAGCCCCCAAAATGAATCTCCTCTACGATACCATTCCAACGAGCTATCATGCACCCCAAACAGATATCACATGCCAAAGTTACGCCCCTGGGAAGTTGATACACCAAACTACCCAAAACAGAGTCCACAAAATTGTTGGATTTTCATCTTTCGGGTTTAGGGTTTTGGATTTTCTTTATGTTAAAAATCCATTTAGAGCCTCATTGTAATAATCATCTTCTTGCGAATGTGAGTAGTCGCCACATATTTTCTCAGAGATAAGTTGCCACCATTTTAGCGAGTCTTTCACTTTGTATTTCTACAATTTTGTACATTTTGCTCATTAATAGAAATTGTGTATTATTGTATCTCTGTTTTTATGGTTATATATTTTCTATATATTTGTTATATTATTGGATATCTGATATTTATCTGTACATTTCTTTATTGTATCTCCGCTCTAATTTTGTGCCAAAAATAATCTGGATCAATGGTATCATAATAGGTTGATCTTGATCGTTTTTCAGTGCATGTCCCCGACGTGGAATGAGTATAGAAAGTTGGGTATCGAGCTTGTCTCTCTTGAGGAAAATTGCTCTCGCATGCCCAAGAAACCCTCCATGGTGGAAGAAAATAAAAACGACATAACAAAAGATTATATTAATCCGTTGCTTGAGCAAGCTCTCACACGACAAAGGGATGAAATGATGGAGAATTTTTCCCACATCCTTCAATGCCTATCGATAACAGCATGCACGTATTCATCAAGCGGCCACTTTGGAGGCACCTCACCTTTCAAGGTACAAGTTGATTTTTATATTCTCATATTTGAAGGACATATATATGTGGATGCCCTAGAAAAATGGTTAAATTTGCTAGAAGGTTATTTCTTTGTTCATAATTTCTCTAACAGGGAAAAGATCACCTTCTCAATCCCTAAGGCTCTCCCCCATTTCAAACATTGGTGGGAAAGTTACTGGGAGCAAAGTTCCACAGAGGATTCTGGAATATATGGGGTTGAGCCCACTTGGGATTTTTTTGTGGATGTGGTTAAGGAACAATATTACCCTGTTGGCAACTATGATGACCAATACATGAGATGGACCACACTATGTCAAGAGAGGGGCCAAGCAGTGCCGGAGTTCACCAATACCTTCCATACATTGTGCACCAAGCTAGATATCAAATACTCTGAGTGACATTTGGTTCTGAAATACCGTGGGGCTCTACATAGATACATCCAAACTGAAATGAATTTTCTAGACATCTTATCACTAGATATTGCTTATTGATATGCTATTAAAATCGAGCAGAAATTTAAGCACAAGAACAAGCGAGAGTTCAGTTTTGCAAATCTGCAACAACCAAAGAATGGTAAAGATGGCCCTAACAACCAACCTTAAGAAAATCAATCCAAGCCACATAAAAAGAAGGGTAATAGAAAGACGAAAAAGGAAACTGGAAAGTGGTGTGATTTCCACTAAATCCCCTAGCACAACACTGAAGAATATCGCTCAAAAAAATCATTGGTGGTCAAGATCAAAGACAAGGAGCCGAACCCTAATTTGAAAACTGAGGCATAAAATAATGGGAAAAGACAGATCATCAATGTATACCCGACTTCTACTGTCGCAACCATAATAATTCAACCAGAAGAACTGACAGATCTTGAACAATGGGAACACCTTTTTCATTCACAGATGTGGGTGAAGGGGACCCTACTACATTTTATTTTTGATAGCGGAAGCCATAAGAACCTCATATTAGCAGAGGTCATCAAACAGTTGGGATTTTTGACAACACCACGCCCGCAACCATACAACATCGGGTGGCTTCACCAGGGATGATACCTCTGTGTCAGCCAACAATGTCTATTTTCATATGACATCCAACCCTTCAAGGATGAGGTATTATGTGGCGTTGCCCCACTGGATGTATATGATGTTTTATTGGGCCAACCATATATGTGGAAGAACCATGTTATTTATGAGTCTCAACCATATAGTGTCATTGTTACTCTGGGGGGTCATCTCTACAGGATACCAGAGGTAGTTCCAAATACTGGCCCACCTAAACAGTGTCGTAAGGTAGTATCTCATACTACAAAATTTTGTTTCTTCACAGTCTGTTCAAAAGATGAACACAAGAACACCACTGCAACCTCAGTCCAAGCACCTTCTGTCCAACAAAAGTAGGTCAACAAGATTGAAGCAAAGTGCAAGGATTCCTTCTGCACACAACCATATCATGTAGCCAAACTGGTTAAAAATGTCCAACCCTTCCAACCATAGGTTCATGACATCCTTCAACAAGCTAAGTAGTGTAACTTCTCCAACAAGGAAAGCAACTCATCAAGATGCAAATTCAACAAACACTTTTCCCTCTCCCCTGGGAACTCAATGCAATGGAGACCATTGCTTCCTAAGGAGAGAGGATTGATTCAGGTGGATATCGGTGACCACCCACCTATTCCAACTGGCTCAAAACAATCTTCTAGCATTTTATTGTTTTTAGTAGTTTTTTGGTTCCTAAACTTCAGAGGCCATTTTCATGGCCTAAATGAAGTTTTTTCAGGATCAAGCACCTAAATGATCACCAAAGGCTCTTATTGATCCCCCAAAATGAATCTCCTTGACGATACCTTTCCAACGAGCTATCGTGAGCCCCAAACAAAGATCGCATGCTAAAGTTACACCCCTGGGAAGTTGATACACCAAACTACCCAAAACATGACCCACAAAACTGTTGGCTTTTCATCTTTCGGGGTTATGGTTTTGGATTTTATTTACGTTAAAAATGACTTTATAGCCTCATTGTAATAATCAGCTTCTTGCGAATGTGAGTAGCCATCACATCTCTTCTGAGAGATAAGTTGTCATCATTCTAGCGAGACTTTCACTCCGTATTTCTACAATTTTGTACATTTCGCTCATTAATAGAAATTGTGTATTAGTGTATCTTTGTGTTTATGGTTATATCTCTGCTATATCTCTGTTATATTATTTTGATATCTGATATTTCTCTGTACATTTCTTTATTATATCTCAACTCTCATTTTGTGCCGAAAATAATTTGGATCAAAGATTGTGTTTCATTCTTTTATGCCATTGAATAACCGTGCTTAATGCAATGACTACATTTGTTGGTCTCTGTAATGAAAAGGATCATCTTGGCAAGGATTAGGCTATGATTTCGAGGACTTAATTAATTTCTTTTCCAGCAAGTAGTTAATCAATTTCCTTTCAGCATGTGTGATTTATTTTTTAGCAAGCGTGGTGTGAATTTCAATTTATGCAAGAGTAATTTAGAGTTTCAATTCCGCAATCAGTTTTACTACATATAGTTGGGGTTTCTTCGAGAGACAGTTGATTCATACTCCTGATACCTATGAAGCTTGTGTATTTATTTTCAAGCAAGTCTATGTTCCTAGAATTAGATTGTTGGGGTTGTTTTGGGAAATAGTTGATTCATACTCCTAGTACCTGCAACTGGTGTGTTTCATTTTCCAACATGTTTGTTTCATTTTTTGAAACGTGTGACATTTTGTTTCCAACAAGTGTAATATTTACTTTTCTGAAAAAGTGTGCTTTCAATTCCTGCAAGTGTGGATTTATGTCGAGCCTTCCCAGAGCTTGAGAATTTTCTATACTTTGACTACAAAAGTAATCATTGATACTATGAATACAACACATAGAAAGAATAGTTGTTCCTGCATATACAATGCATGACACTTCACAAGTTCCATACGAGCCCTGAATTGATAATTAAATGCACAGTCTTTCTAACTATCTTCTTGAGAAATTAAGGAGGTGATTAAAATACCCGACAATATGTTGTTCGCATCCAATCTTCTTAGGCCTCCTCTTTTTTTTTTCAAGGGATGTGATTAGATTGAAGTGTCCCTCTAAAATCCATGGTTGTTTTTTATATTGATCCCTTGGAGTTGCTAAAGAGTCCAGGAAAGGATATTTGAGAATCTGAATTGAAAGACCATAAACATTTATGAGTAAGCTTATATCTTGTGTTTCTCGAATTTTGTCCCAGTAGAAATATAATTCTTTGAATATTGAAAGCATTCTAGGGTGATTTGTGTGGGATCCCATAGCATAGCTACCCCCCCTGCAAATATCTTTACTTCTACTAATGCTACTTCATTGTGCTTCCAACAACAATTAGCTATACTGATCATATTGTCCTTGTTGCATTTTATTTCTTATAGGAAAACTACAATTAGTTTTACCCATGCTATGCACTTTTTGAGGAGGTGTTTCTTGCCTGGGGTGTTGAGGCCTCTTATATGCCAATATATTACTTTCATTATTAAACTTTGGGTTGGGATGATAAGTATTTACCTTGTAATTATGTTTTTTTTCTGAGTCCACCAAATAGCGCTCCTTCTTCCTCTATTTTTTTTTTGGTTGTTTTACATCCTCACTTTCTCTCACGAGTGTTCCCCTTGGCCAAAGTTTTCATTAGATTGGTGTGTATGACTAGTCCGCCTTGTGGGGGGTTTCCTGTGCTATGCTAGGAAATTTTATCATTCTCTTTAATATGTGTTTCTATAGTTTTTTTAGATCTTCGTTTGGCATTTGTGCTATGGCTTGCTCACCATGGATGGAAATGACATTTGAGAAGTTCAATTCAATTGAATCTTCCTCCATGTTATCTTGTTGTTCCTCTTTCTCACTTTCCTGATCCATTTATCCCTCTAGATCCATATTTTTATTCCCTTATACCCTTGTGGGGTTATGGAGTCTGACCTCTTCTTGTTTTGTTCTATGTTGTTTCAAATCTTATATTATTTTTGGTTGTGTTTTTGTCCTCAGCTGTGGTTTTATCTATTGACTCTTTTGTATTTCAAACATCCTTTGTCATCTCTGCAAGTGTTTAGAAGTTGTTACTATTGGATGGAGGTGTTGTAGATACAGGGATATTCATCTTTCACCCTAATTTTCTTTTATTGGAGACTTTGGTGAATCCTTATTGGTCAGTTGCCTCTTTGCCTTTGCCATTGTTTTTTGGTGTGTTCAATGGAAAATCACATAACAAATGGCCATGCTCGTGGCATTTGCAACACTTGAATGGTAGGTGTTCATAGTCTAGTGGTTGGATCCATTATGAGTCTTGAAATTTTATGCTTATGGATTTCGGGAGGGCTCCCGATACATCCATTTACACACATGTCTGGGCATATAAGGTATATCTCCCCTACTTTGTGGCCTCAAAGATTTTAATGAATGATCCTGAGGTGTTTTGTAAACCCTATATTGTTTCTTTGTCCCAAAAATCTTGAGGAAAGGAGTACATTATTATCCAAACTAGAGTGACTGTAAAGTCCTCTTTCTTTGGATTGAATCTCTCCGAACAATATCACAGGTGTAGCCCCATGGAATAAAAAAAATACGACTCTTCCTCGAAGACTCTTTCACGATCTTCCAGGCATGAGAAAATTTCTATGAATAATCCCTTTACACCTAGTTTTAAGTCGATTTGGCCCTTGACCTTTCATTTGGATGCCATCCAACCCATAAGGGATTTTTCTGATGGCCAGATACCCAGAAATTTCCCTATGACAACATGGTCCTTCATTTACAAAACATAGTTGCCAATGTTGGAGGAGGTTACTTCATACTTAAGAATTTTTGGTATCTTGGATCAACAGTCATTCATAAGATTTCCTTTCAATTTCTCTTGTGTCAGATCCATCTGGTTTGATAACACCATTCTTGTTTGGGCCTTTCCCTACCCCCTGTTTCCAAAGGGGAACTGCAACCATTGGTTACCGCTTGTCTTGTGGTTATGTCCTTAAAGCTCCACCTGACCACTGTGTCCTGAACTATGACCGTCATCCTTGAAAGATGCACCTGCCTTGAACCTAGTAACATACCCTAAACTATTACGACTGAAGGTTCAAATTCAAAACCCTAAAAACTAGGTTACTAGTTATGCATCTTCCTCCATCATTCATCCTATATAAATCAAAATAGTACTTATATTCTCATTATTATATAAATCAAAATATCACTTTAATTGTGAAAGGTTGAGAGAAGATATTAACCTACTCCAGGGTGTACTTTTCTTTTGATGAAAAGGAAAGATTAACCCTTAAATTGAATTTAAATTCAAATGTATCATATCGATTTTTTTAAAATTCAAATGTATCATATCATTTGTTATAAAGAAAGGGAAAGACTAACAATCAATTTCAATTTAAAAATAATTTTAAATGTATCATATAGCTTGTTATTAAAAGGGAAAGACTAACAATCAATTTCAATTTAAAAATAAATTTAATTGTATCATATAGCTTGTTATTAAGAAAAGGAAAGACTAACAATCAATTTCAATTTAAAAATAACATATCACATAAGAAATCATTTGAAAGTTACATATTTTATTTAATATTTTAAAATAGTTACACATATAATTGGAGATAAAAAATGAACTTATAATATCAAAAGATATATAATATTATAAAAGATAATATCGTATATATACATAATTTCAAGCCAAATGTATTCAAATTATATATAAAAATTCTTCTATATTATAAATTTATATATCAAACACATTTCATTGTTTTTAGGTGGATATCATTGAATGATCTCCATTTCCACATGCTTGTGCACTTTTAAGACATGGATTGAACTTATAACACTTAAAATAATAATTTATATATACATACAATATATAAAGTACATCCCATCAGCTTCTTAAGTATAATAAGTCAAAAGGAATTGTGTAGAATAAGTAATGGTATCAATTAAGGCATATGAGATTGATTATGGTCAAAAGTTAATTAAATTATGATAAAATGATTGACCAAAAAATAGTATTATAGTCTCAGTGCACTAAGTATTCACATCGCTTTACATTAAAAAAAAAATAACAGCCTGATATATTCAATAAGTTTTCCCCCCTCAGCCAAAAATTGAGTGGCTTTTGAAATTTAAAAAACCTTCACTCCAATTTGAACTTTTGAAATATAAACTCATTACATTCCATAGTTTTCAAGCTATATTTAAAATGATATATTTAAAAAGATATAAAAAGTTTATTTTAAAATTAAAAAGAACCACTAACAAATTTTCACTCCACTTTTATGGTGATATGTTTGAACTTTTGTTACTATTTAATAAAAATAAAATATTAATATAAATTTAAAAATAAAAAATAAATTTAATTAATAATTTTCAAATTATATTTAAAATGTTATATTGAACTTGTTACTTAGAAAAAGTTAAAATAATAATTAAATTAAACATAACAATTTTTTTTATTAAACACCATTGTCATATTCATTATTAATAAGGTTTTTAAAATATTTATGTAAATATGAGTTTTTTATTAAATTTTATTAACCTATCATTTAAGATCAAAATGGTGGTTAGTGTATAAAATATTTATACATAAAACATAATATCAATAGAAAATATAAGAAAGATTTGATGGAATGTCATTTTATGTTTTAATATAATGTCATTATGTTATAATAAAGGATTAACCTACCATTTAAGATCAAAATGGTTAGTGTATAAAATATTTATACTTAAAACATAATATCAATAGAAAATATAAGAAAGATTCATAAGGATCTAGTTGCATCATTCATAATGAATTACAATAAGTTAGAAGTTTAATTTTAAGTGTGAATTTTTTTTTTGGGGATAAGAGAGCTACATAGCGATTTAACTACCCATATCTTAGTCCTCTAAATTTGTATTTATAACCTCTAAGAAAAAAACTTAACCATTTTTCATGTAAAAAATTTATATAAATCTATAAGAATAAATGATAATTATTTAAAAGAAATATTATCTATAATCATTACTTAAAAGATACTATTTTTTTTTTTAATTAAAATAATTAAATTGTTTGTTTAACCTTATTTTAAAAATATATCACAATCATTAATATTATTTAAATAACACAAATATTATCTATAAAAAATACTATTTTTCTTTATTTAAAATAATTAAATTATTTGTTGAATATTATTTAGAAAATGATATCACAGTCATTAATATTATTTAAAAACCTTAAAAAATATTCTATTTTTTTTTTAATTAAAATAGTTAAATTATTTGTTGAACATTATTTAGAAAATGATATCACAATCATTAATATTATTTAAATACCTTAACAAGTTGGTATGGGCTATTTTGAAATTATGTTTATGAGTTCATAATTAATAATTTTTAAACCTAAAATATATGTGTTAATAATGACTCGCATGGTACATAAAAATGGGTACTGAAAGTTAGTATAGGCAGCTGATAGTGAATGCATAATGGTAGTAGTTTAGTTGGGCTCTTAATATCCTTGCAGGTATTTTCACTCAATGAAATGACGGGTGTTACCTTCGAGCTCTGATGTCTTAATTTATCTTCTTATTTTTATTGTGAGTTGTGTTTGTGTGACGTTTGTAAAGGGCAGCAGGTCTATTAGGTGACAAAGATATAATAGGCTTGAGAAGCTTCCGGATGGAAGCTGAGGTCAGCCCAATCATGGGTGTGGCAGACGAGGTTCTCTAAAACAGAGTCGGTTTATTTGCCTTGACTGACGAGCTAAGTGCAGGTGCATGATTTAATGTAATGAAGTTGTCTAATGTAGAGATTTCTTCTAAGCCTTCTCCGGATGTTAAAGTCGAGTCTGCTCCTATTTTCTTGAAATCTACTATGACCTTTCCTCAAGGTTCTACTCATAGACAAAATGCAGACACAATGATCCCTGTGGGTGGACAAGAATGCTTAAGGAGGCCTTCTTTACGTAAAAAATTGGGAGGAAATGTACACAATGCACAGGGTGGAAAAGGCTCTTGGTTAAAACTTTGGAAACCAAATCGGTCGAAGCACAGGATGGTTCTAGGTACAGATATCAATTTAGAGGAGACCTGTAACCTATCCCTTTGTGCATTAGTGGGTTGTCTCTCCTATTGCTCCTTATGGAGATAATCTTTACTAGACTGGGTAATTTCCGCATGGGCTCCCTTGCTGGGGAACATTCCAGAAGTTTTATTTCTATTGAGGGACTGGTTCGGGTTTCTTTTCAAAACTCCATAAGATACCCTGGTAGTGTTGGATAAGCTTTGGGTTATTGATGACAGTAGTTTGATGTTAAAGCGCTGGAGGGTTTGTTTTGATCCAACAAAAGATTACTTCCAATTCCGCCACCTATGGGTTATGTTACCTGGGCTACCTTTACAACTCTGGAATGCTAAGGCTCTGGAAGCCATAGGTAATGAGCTTGGTCGTTTCATTAAAGTAGATGAACATTCCTTAAAGGCACCTGACAATAAAATGGGTAAGGTTCTAGTGGAAATTGATATTCATTATGGTTTATTGGAGACTTTAGAGATATATTGGAGGGGCCATTCATTGAGTCAAATACTAGACTATCTAGGAATCCCTTTTAGATGTTCTTTTTGCCGAAGGACTGGTCACCTGAGAAAGGACTAGCAGGGTTATGTGGAGGAGGAGGAGGAGGAAGCCTCCATGCTCAGAAATTCGTCTCGTGATGTTTCTCCAGAGGTGGACTCTTATGAAAAGGAGATTCCTACACAACAACGGAGGAGGATATACCATCTGTGTCTTTAGACAATGTAGAAGGTAAGTTAAAATCATACTGTCCATCTATTTATTATTCGTTGTCGTCATGGGAGCATGATTCCCTAGATCCCTCCATTGTTTTGGAAGCAGGGAACACACAAGTAACCTCTAGTGACAAATTCTTATCAGACCGGGATGGCTTAAACACACTTGGGGTAGAATCAACTNGGGGGGGGGGGGATTTGACTACTACTACTAATAAAACCGTGGAACCTCGGGGAGAAGGGGGAGTATCATGTGAGCCCGTGGGAGACAATTTCATACTTCTAGGCTTTAGGGAGCCTCAGATTGGAGATAGCTCACTAGGAGTAGTTCTAGATACACTGGTTCCTTCTTGTAGAGATACTTTGTCCTCTACACTTATCCCCACTTACCAAGGGAGGTCTGTAGTTAGAAGAGAAGGGCCTAGTGGAGATATTGGGTTGGTGGAAAGGACTGGGGAGGGTACATGGAAGGATTTTTCCTGGTCGAAGGGCTTGGGCTTTGAGATCTCCCCAATTAAAACTAGGAGTGCTCGCAAAAAAGTAGAAACCTGTTCCACTTCTCTTGCTATGCATTTTCCCAACATCTCTGATAATGGGGTGCTTAGAGGCATGAAATCCCTATCCAAGGAAAAATCATGAATTTTCTCTCCTTAAATATCAGAGGGGTGGGAGGGATCCTAAAATTTGCTTCCCTTCGTAGATTGCTTAATATAACTAATCCTTATATTGTTTTCCTGTAAGAAACTTTGGTAGATGAGAAGAAGGCAAGATTATTCATGAATTCTTTATGACTTGCCTGGTTAGAATGTGTTGTTAGCTTAGTTGGCAAGTCTGGGGGACTTCTGGTGAATTGGGATCCAAATAAGTTTGATCTTGCTCCTTATTTAAGTTGTGGTGGTATTTTTATGACAACTACATGTTTTGAGAACAAAAGGTTTGTCTT
This sequence comes from Picea engelmannii, assembly GCA_009831015.1. Taxonomy (NCBI): domain Eukaryota; kingdom Viridiplantae; phylum Streptophyta; class Pinopsida; order Pinales; family Pinaceae; genus Picea; species Picea engelmannii. Next base: position 304,277 of record ML790266.1, on the reverse strand, counting down.
ACTATTGAATGTTTATGGACCATGTTTAGATAGAAAATCCTTTTTGGACAAGGTGGTCAATAGGGGTATGTTATCCTATAAAAATATGATTGTAGTAGGGGATTTAAATTTCACAGTCAGTGCTAGTGAGGTTTGGGGAGACACAACTCATTTGGATTCGTTGGTAGGGTATTTTAAAGATATTTTTTGAGGAAAATAAGCTTGTTGACATATTACCCGATGAAGTAGCCCCTACTTGGCAGAATGGAAGATCTGGAGTTGAAGGTATTTCTAAAAGATTGGATCGAGTATATTTGTCTAAAGACCCCTTGTTCAATGCTGGAAGACACAGGTCTTGGGTTTCCTATGCTTATATATCGGACCATTCTCCTGTTCTCTTGCAACTAGAAACCAACTTTCATTATACAACTTACCCTTTCAAATTAAACCCGATGTGGATGAGAGAAGAAGATTTTTCTTTTATAGTACAAGAATTTTGGAATGATCGACTATTTTTGCAAGAGTTTGGGGTTCAACGAAGACTAGTATGGAAATTGAAACTATTAAAACAATGTGTAAAAGTGTGGGAAAAAAAGAAAAGTTTTCATAAACACTTAAAATTAGAAAAAAATGAGGGGGATCTCCAGGCTTATTATCAAGGGAAAACTTGGGGTTTGAGGAGACTAGAAGTAGGCCTCCATATAAAGTCTTTAGAGGAGGAGTGAAATAAAAATATTCAAGTAGAAGAGGAACTTTGGAGACAGTGGAGCGATCTAAATTAAAAGTGGAGACCAAAATACTAATTGAGACAGTGGAGCAGAGCGATCTGAATTAAAAGTGGAGACCAAAATACTATTTTTTTCATCAATTTGCCAGTCATAGAAGGAACAATAAAAATGTTTGGGAGATATTAGATGAGAACGGGCAAGAACATTTTGGACGAGAGGCACTTAAAAAAGAGGGAAACAGATATTTCAAAAGTTTTTTTGAGGACTCGAGTCAAAATACTATTACTGATCAGGTATACACAGTCATAATTTACCCTCGTTTAGTCAATGAGGAGGTCCTTACAAATTTGCTGACCTTTCTGAAGGTTTTAGATATCTTGGCTACTTTCTTAAATCCGATACGTATAAGGATGAATATTAGCGATGGTTAATTGCAAAATTTGAAAAAAGGATTGGTCATTGGTGTAATCGGTGGTTATCTCTAGGTGGTCACTATGTAATTATTAAAGAAGTCCTTGAATTCCAACCAGTTTATTGGATGGCATTGGCTAATATCATGGTTTCTATTTTCAACAAGATCAGAAAATTAGTTTTCACCTTCCTTTGGTCGTGTAGTAGTGATAAACATCATTTTCATCTTTTCATATGGGAGAACATTGCAAAACCTAATCTTTTTGGCGGCTGGGGTTTAAAGAAATTTTTTTATTTTAATATATCGCTGGTGGCTAACTCTCAGTGGCGAGTGTTGGTGAAGGATGGAATTTGGCATAGGGTCATAAAATACAAATACCTGCCTTACTTCTCAGTGTCTACAAGATCAACCACTCCAAGAACGACATTTTCTTCTCAGACTTGGAAATTTTTATTAAAGTCTTTACATCTTATAAATCATTGGTTGAGTTGGAGTCTTGGGTCAGGTCATTCGGTTTTAATAGGAAAATATATGATACTGGGTCTGGGAAACACCTCTCTTCTTTCTAAAGAACACTTAACTTCTTTAAAGCAGAGAAACATATGCTTTCTTTTTCAGGATAGATGAAATATTTGTCCAGGAACTGTCTGCTCTCAATGGAAAGAAAATGACGATCTTGGTCACTGTAGATATGGCAAAGGAATGGGAATTTTTTTGCAGGGATTTAATTGGCTTTGGGGTACAACTACATGACATACTCGGTGAGATAAAATGAATTGGGGGTGACAATTCATGTACTCTTTCTGTCAAAAATGTTTATTGTTCCTTAGCATAAAAAATATGGCAGCAACATATTGGCAGAGAAAACTGTGGACTTGGGATTTAGCACTCAAAATAAAATTATTCATTTGGTTATCTATGGAAAAAAATACTTACATGGGATAATTTACAATGTAAAGGATGGGAAGGGCCTAGTATATGTCATGTATGTTTAAAAAATCTTGAGACAATTAAGCATCTGCTGGTCAACTGCTATTTCACTCAACAAATATGGCACGGGATTAAAAGAGGTTTAAATTTAAGGAATGCATGGGAGGGGACTACATTGAATGATTGCTATGAAAGTTGGATACAGTAGGCGCCTATGTACTCTACTCTGCCCTCATTGTTAGTTGGCATATTTCGTTAGAATGTAACAAGGTAATATTTGAAAATGGTAGTCCTTTTATCTATTCAGTGTCAACTACCAGATCCATTAATTCATCTTCCCAATAAATTTTTACAGCGGGCTGGTTCTATGGAGCAACACATTCAAATGGTCAACAGAGTGGAGTAGGTGGGGTGATTAGGATTAATGAAAAAACTTTTTTTAAATGGAATTTCAACTATGGTCCAGGCACACATACTAGGGAAGAATTATTGGGAGTTTGGGAAACTCTAATTCTATCATCTCGGTTGCACATCTATGATATTAAGGTTTTTGGAGACTTTAGAATAATTATTGACTGGTTGAACTACAAAGGGAAATTGCATGTAATTTTCTTAGATTGTTGGAAGGATAGAATCATATATCTCGACAAAACTTTCAGGTCAATCAACTACTCTCACATTTATAGAGAATTTAACAAGGAGGAAGACATGCTATCCAAGAAGGCTCTCCGGATGCAAGAAGGAAAGATAACTTATAACAAATGGGAAGAAGGAAATGAGGGCCCTACTATGTTCCTAAATCTCTATTATATCACCTTTGAAGAAAATATTATCTCTTTTTTTGGGTCGATTCTGCCAAAATCATTAGAGATATATGATGATTTTGGTTTCACTTTTTTGGGGATGATCATGTGGGGATAGTTTATGGGACTTTGATGATATTTTTTTCCATCTTTCTTACAACTTGTGTGCTGGTTCTGGTGACTATAATCCCTTTTTTTTCATGGATTGTTGTAGTGTTGGATAATTGTTTATGCCCATGTACACAGTTACATATAATATACTGAGTAATTTTATATTGGAAAAAAAATAAAAATGGGTACTTAGTATAGCCCCACCAAGGTGTTTGTGCTTAGACCAAACAAAATTGAATTGAATTATAGTAATGGATCATTGAAGAAATTTATTCAAAACAAAGTAAAATATTTTTATCACTAACATCGCGCTATATGGTTAGTTTGAGGATTATATGAAATACTTTACCATTAAGAAGAACTCCTAGTATGTTTTCATCACATCAAGCAACTTGCATTGTTGTTTTAATATTATTTAAAAAAATACAATTTATTTTCTATTTATAAAAGATTTTGTACGATTGTGGAACCATACCAAAAATATTTAACAGGTTCTCAATTTAAATTGTAAATTAATAAATGGTAGGTCATTGTATTTTTTTATTTTATATATAACTATTGTTATTATTGTTTTTGTTTTATATATAGTCATTGCTATTATTGAACATCTATCATTAGTTAGTTATCAATTATGATTGTAAATGGCAGGTTTATTGTATTTCTTAAATATCGTCTTAATTTGTGATAATCAAGAGTGTAATGAAGATTGTTTATCATTCTATAACTTTATTAGATAATTTGTTTCATGGATTTTTTTTTTTAAGTAAAAAAGGTGTTACCTGCTATATTATATTGACAAAAATACAGAGAGATATAGTGTTACTGTTGCCACCAAATGTGCTTCCATTTTATCGGAAACCGACACAGTTTGGGGAAAGTATGTTGTTTCTAGGAGAAGAATCCAAAATACTGTTTCGCCATCTGTCTTGCCCGAAGGAAACCATGACAGATGGAAATATATTGTCTTGACGCTGAACAACAAGATTGAAAACTAGACTAAAATAAACAAACTCAAATACCCAATGACCTGTCGTCCTCCTCCTCCTGCCACATTGCTTTGGCCTGAATGACAAACGGTTGGGCGCACGTTGGACATTTGCGATTCATTGGGGCCTTGGAATAAGCATCCAGGAGCAAATCCAAGCGCTGTCCCATGAGGAGGGCTCGGTGCTCTTGATCTGCCATTTGTCCTCGGAGTTCAAACACTAGATCCAGGTGTGCCACGTGAAGGAGTGGTGCATGCATTCCTTGTGTTCTTGCCTCGCCTAAGGTACCCGTTTCCGCTTCTGCACTGGCCTCGTCCTTGTCCCTGGCTGCGATGTCTGTGTGGTGCACCATTACCGCACATGTTCTCTGTAAGACCTCGTCCATGCATGGCACTTCCTCGACGTAGCAAGTTGGGATATCCTCATAGAGCCTGCCCCTTGTCTTGTCTCTTGCTTGAATCTCCAGGGCAGTCAGGGTGTCTTATGGGCATGGTATTTCCTCTATGTAGCAGGTTGGGAAATCCTCTTCAAGCTTTCCCCTCAAGCTGCTTCCAACTTGAGTATCAGGCTCAATTGGAGGATTTTCTTCTCGCTTGATGTCTGTGGGCTGCCAATTATCCAGAGCTGGTGGGGTCTGAGCTCTTTTCTCCATCCCAGACTCATTTACTAGAGCATGGGGTGCGAGACGGGTGACCCTCGCTCTATGCCAAAGAATAGAGTTTGCCAGCGAGAGTGCTCGTTCCATATGCTGCCTCTACTGTCTATGAGTAGCGTGGGTGTGCCAAGTAGACTCATGTAGAGGCTTGCCTCGCTCCCTAGGCATAGTGGAGGAGGCTTGAGTATAAGACTCACTTGGACTTGACAAGACACAGCGAAAGACACACCAGAGCTTACAGACGGTGGGGAGTTTTAGAGCAAGAATGATATGGCTGCATCTAGACCTCTTTGCTTTCATCTTTTTGTGGGATGGCTGCACTTGGCCTTTCTTTAACTCGGCCATACTTAATGTCGACTCTTTCGTGTGAGGGAAACGTCTGTCATCCGGAGGTCGACTGTAATGGCCTGCTCCCATCGTTAATGTTGAATAGATGGGGAGCGACCTACAACATTTAAACCTTGGCTTAATGCTATGTCTGGTGGTAGTATTGCGCTACGTGTCACCCCATCCAGGGCATTTGTTTCATGAAATTAATATTTATGTCAATAAGAATTTTTATTATGAGATATTAGCCCGATGAGATAGTTCGAGAGATTTGATACTTTGAGCTTCATATAGGAGGTCTTGGGGTCAATTCCTTAAGCTAACATCCTCTATTGTGTGCCTCGTTCGATGTCCCTATAAGGTTATGCACCATAATCAATGCCATTGGATTTGTAGAGGGTACTATATGTGAATGCAAAAAAGTGCCAAAGAGTTTCCACTTAAGGTTTTCCTTGGAAAAAAATGAAATGATATGACATAGATGATCACTTATTAAATATACTACTCATTCAATCAAATGCTAACTTTCTCATGTATAATTAAATGACTAATGACAACTAGGAGGGTTGCGATGGAGATGGACCCTAGAAATATCATAACATTTGGAAACCATTTATTTTCCAACTTGAATAACAAAAGAAGACTCTTTGAATCAAATGTTGTGCTTCTCGTTAATCCTACTACAACGGCTCTCATAAACTCAACAACACAAAAATCAATAATGGACTAAACTAGTTAGTTCTTCTTTAAGCTTGCAAGGTCGATAGAGAAAATGGGTGAGATTGGCTTCCTTACTAGAAATGAAGGTCATAATAGAAACCACTATGCTCTTGTCAATTGAATATATTGAGGGCTTAGTATTCTATCCATGTTCACCTTTGGGTTGGAGGTGGGAACTTGTAAATTTGTATTATAAACATCTATGTGGATAGATTGGATGAGTTGGACTTACTTCTCAATCATATTTCACCTCCTACCACATAAATAATTGGCACCTATGTTCAAGGAATTAGAAAGGCATAAGACAAAGTTAACCCTTGACTTTGTTGCATGCCCGTCTAATGCTCAAATGCACATGATGATTAAGATTTTCCATCATAGACATATTTGTTTCCATATATGAAAATTGTAGTGTAATAACCTTGAATGCAAGGTAGCATTGATTCTTAACTAACAATTATGTTGGGAGTTGTAAGGATATATTGTAAAAAGAGCTATGATGTAAAAACCAATAATTATACATATGAGATTTAATATTTGTTCAATATTCAATTATACAAATTATCATGAAAATGTGAAAGAGAACTCATTTTCATGTCATGCGACGAGGTCTTCTAAATATAGGTCAATTACCAACCCAAGTCCCTATCATTCCGCTAAAACAAATACATAAATTGGCTGACAAGGAAACAAATTGGTAGAGTGTATAGA
>ML790266.1:223439-249380 GCA_009831015.1 Picea engelmannii | reverse complement strand
AAGCAGTGTCTTCTTCCTTACGACATCAAGCCCTTCAAAGATGAGGTATTGTGTGATATTCTCCCCTTGAAGTTTGTGATGTTATTTTATGCCAACCATATTTGTGGAAGGGACATGTTATGTATGAGTCTAGACCCCGCAGTGTTATTATTGATTTGGGTAGACGATTGTACATGACACCAGAGGTAGTGTTGCCTACCACTATTTCTTTAATCTATGCTAAGCAATGCAGACGCTCATTTAAAAAACTAGGAAGTTCATCTTTTTTGTGATCTGTTCTCGCAGTAAGTAGAAGGTCACCCCCACATTTTTGATGTCTACACAGAGCCTCTCTTTATAGCATAAGAAAGTGGACATGATCATGTAAGAGTACAGGGACATCTTCTCCTCACCCATCAGGGTACCGACGCATTGCCAAGTCAAGCATCCAATTGATCTAACCCCCGGTGCACCTCTTCCTAATGGACTAGTCTATCATCATTCACTGATGGAAAATGATGAAATCAAGCACCAGATCCAAGAGTTGATTCAAAAGGGGCACATCCGACCCATCTCCTCCCCTTGCGGAAGCCTGATTGTACTGGTGCAGAGGAAATATGGGACTTGGTGGCTCTGCATTGATTACATAGCAATAAAAAAAATCATAGTTAGGAACCGGTACCCAATTCCCCGAATTGATGACCTTCTTTATAAACTCAAGGGGGAAACGTTCTTCAACAAGATTTACCTAAATTCTAGCTACTACCAGGTTACCATTGAACCGACTGATGTATGGAAGACAAATTTCAAGTCTAAAGAAGGTCTCTTCGCATGGCTGGTCATGCCTTTTGGATTAAAAAATGCACCTTTGGTGGTATATCTGGATGACATCCTCATATTCAACATAAATTGGGAGGAGCACATGCAACATATTTAGTAGGTTTTGAGGACTCTGTGGTAGCACAATCTATATGCCAAATGGGAAAAATGTTCCTTTGACATGAACATGGTTCAATACTTGGGATATATTATTGATGAGCATGTGGTACATGTGGATCCAACTAAGATCCAAGTCATCCGTGACTAGCCAACCCCGACCACACTAACCGAGCTTTGGAGCTTCTTGGGACTTGCCAACTTCTACTGAAGGTTCATTTTGGGATTCTCCCATATTGCATGGCCCCTCATCTAAGTAACCAAGGGTGGTGGCAAGGAAAATTTTTCACGGGGGAAGGAAATAAAAAACATTTGATGATTTGAAGCATCACAGGTGCTCAGCTCCAGTACTCTTCTTACACAATCTGTAACAACCATTTGATATTGATATTGATGCCTTTGACTATGTTGTAGGCACAATTCTCACTCAACACGACCATCCAATAACATACCATAGTGAGACACTCTTTGATACCATGTGGAAATACCCCACCTATGACAAGGAAATGTATTCCATTATGCAAGCCTGCTGTCAATGGAAACATTTCATTCTAGGAAAGGAGACAATCATCCACACTGATGATAAGCCTCTGTAGTTCATACAGACACAAGGGAAGTTGCAAAATGAATGCCATCAAAAGTGGTCCACATACCTGCAACAATTCCATCTCAACATCAAGTATAAGACATGGACCAAAAATCGTGTCGTTGACTACCTCAGTTGACCTCCCGTTGTTTCACTCACCACCGTGCTCCATTCCTGTGGGATGAGGAATTTGAGTGGCCCCAAATTTATCAACGTGACCCTGACTTCACCACCACCTATCAACTCTTGGGTACCGGTGAAAATGTCACTAATTTTCACATTTAGGATGTATTGTTATGCCATCTCGGCCACCTCTATGTTCCCATAAGTGAGCATGCAAAGATGATTTTGGAGGCTCACTATAGTCAGATTACAAGAAATTTTGGTGTGGAGAAAACTATCTCCATTCTATAGAAACATTTTTGTTGGCCAAAACTTCGATAGGTTATAAACAAGTATATTAGATATTGCAGTGCATGTTCCATTGCTAAGCCAACCATCAAGAATCAAGGATTATACACCCCTCTTCTTACTCTCGAGATACCTTGGGAATCCATCTTGATGGATTACATGTCTGGAATTCCATCCACCAAGAAAGGCAATGACTATGTATTTGTGGTAGTTTATCGGTTTTCGAAGATGGCCATTCTCACAACCTGCAAGAAGAGTATCAAAACGATAGATATTTCCAATCTCTTATTCGAACAGGTGTGGGTCCATTTTGGGATACCACAGACCATCATATTAGATCAGGACAACAGGTTTGTTAGCACATTTTGGTCGAGCCTCTGGTCACTGTTGGACACCAAGCTCACTAAATCCATTGCTTTTCACCCCCAAATCGATGGCCAAACAAAGGTCGTCAATCAGATGGTTTTGCACATCCTACACATGTATAACTCTAAAAATCCGTGTACATGGGATGGAAGTATTCCTTATGTTCAACATAGCTACAAAAAGGATCTCCATAGCTCCACCAGCCATAGCCCATTTTTGGTGGGGCTGCATTTCCAAACCTTGGGTCCAATTGATGTTGCACTACCTTTTGCAACCACACAAGAAAACTATTCCCATGTTCAGTCTGAGGTCAACAAAGCCACCATATTCATTTAGCGAATTAAGCACACCTGTCAACAAGACCATGAGATTTTGTAGAAATCCAATGTTGAGTATAAGCAGTGCCATGATCAACACCAGGTACCACACTAGTTTAAGGTGGGAGACAAGGTCTATTTATATTTGCAGGAAGAGTGCCTTACCAGGCCCCATAAAAATCTCCATCCACTTCGATATGGGCCTTAAAATATCACCAAGGCTATGGGTGGCAATGATTTTGAGTTCAACACTCCACCCTTCCTTGGCTTGCACCTGGTGTTCAATGTGGACCTCCTTCGGCCATATTTTCCACCATTATTAGACACATTGGAGATCACTGAATAGTTTACACCAACAAAGTTCAAGCCTGGCTGTATGGAACATGCATCCACTGATAAGATAATGGACACACAGGTCAAGGGCACTCCCCAACAGAGTATCCAACTTTATCAGGTTGTCAAGGTAGGGTAGCTCCTGCACCAAGGCAAGTGGCTCACCTGGGGCCAAATTCAATAGAAATTTCCTCACCTGATGGGGGAACTCAACACAATGGAGACCATTGCTTCCTAAGGGGGAAGGAATGATCCAGGTGGATATTGGTGACCACCCACCTATTCCAATTGGATTATTTTGGAAGTTTTCATGTCAGTACATCTTTCTGTACTTCCAGGGTCGTTTTGGGGCCCTAAACAATGTTTTTTTTTTTGTCTTTCCACAATCAATCTATAGATGGAGTCAGAGTTTAATGGAATAATGTGTATTTCTTGAAAATACCTTTCCAATGGGCTATCACACGCCTAAAACGAGGTTCATATGAAAAAGTACGATCCTGGGAAGTTGAGGTACCAACTTTCCAAAGGGGCCCTCATAACTTTTCACATTTCATCTCCTAGGGTTAGGTTTTTGGATGTCTAAGGTTTTGAATTCATGAGTAATGTTTAAAAGGCCTCTAGAGCCTCATTTCAATCATTATTCTAAGATGGATGCATGTAGCAACCACATCTCTTCTTAGAGATAGCTACCATCATTCGAGCAAGTTGTTGTAGTTCTATAGTTTTACAGTTTCAACCTATTTTCTTTATTCAATAGAAGTTATTGTTCACTAGATATTTGTTTTTGTTCTCCATATATCTATGTTATTTTATTCAATATGTTATTCATTTTGTTTCGCTCATAAATCCGTATCAACATACATATCTATGATGGATTATTCAAGTCCTGCCATGGCTTTCTCTACACTATCCTTGAAGCTTTGCAGGCTGCTCTCATCTATCTTCACCTGCTTGAGTTCATCTAGATCTCTGATTCTTGCATCCTTCTCTATATTTTGGTAGTATAAGTTCCAGACGTTGTCTTCAGTTGTTGTAGTGAAAGTGGTGCTGGTGGAAGCTATGGATATTGGGTCCTCACTAATGTTTCCTATCACTGGGGTTTGTGTAAGGACTGACATTGGATCACCCCTTGTGACCAGAACTTTCCTTATTTTCTCTTGTACAATTATGCATGTGGCCTTATCATATGTGAACTTCTTTAGATTGGGCACTTTTCTTGGTTTGAATGGGGTACAAAGCATCATACCTAGCCCACTGAATTCAATATGTATGATAACACCTTCTATTGATATCTTTGGGATATCAATGTCCATTTATGATGCATCATTGTTCCTTGCTTCTTCATATTTTTTTATGTTTCTCCTCATCAACTTTCTTTTCTACAGCTTCATTTGTTTCTTTTCATGCCACTTTTTCTATAGTTGTTTCTTCTATTGTAGCTCTTTCAACCACTTCCTTTTGTTCACCTTATTTTTTAACAGTCACCTTTGCATTTGCTTCTATTTTTTTTGTTGTTATTGCATCAAATTTGTATCATCCCCACTATAATCCCTATTTAAGTTACTAATTAATGTAGATATAATATGTGGCTACAACAAAGTGATGTAATATGCGAATTGTATTTCTATGTTTTAATAAAAAAATGTGATGTCAGTTGCTAAGGGGACATTGACAGAGATGGGGGCTGAATTAAACCACAAGAGAGGGGAGGGTCTAAGAGAATTCCTAAGAGGGGGTCCAAGGGGGGAATTACCCATGTATATTAATTCAACCCATTTCCCTAAATTTTTCTATTGGTATATAGAACTTCAAATTTCTAATTGAGTGTTCCCAAAGCCAATCATTGAATACATGTAAGAGGGTTGGTGTGAGTAGTCACATCCTTTATTTATGGGGCACATGGGGGTTGGGTAAAATCATCTTGGGGAAGTGTGTGAGTCAAGAAAGGAAATCCAAATGGAGGAAATTCGTATGGGTTGGGACAATATTTTTACACTTGAGTTTTTGGGCATGAGGAGTAAGTAGAGAGACAAAAAGAGAGCTTGGAGCTGGTGCAACCATGGAGGGTGTATTATAGAGCATGATGGAGCATATATGGAGTGTTTTGGATCTGAAGATTGAAGATTCAGGTTTTCATGCCTCAAGAGTGAACTCTTGTGTGACTTGCACTAAATCAACAAGTGTTTGTTGTTAATTGTTGATAGTTTTCCTGACAACAAGTTCTCTTGAGTTCCCAGCTGAGATATTCCTAGCTACCTATGTCAGAGAGACCTTGATAAATGAATGGGATGCCTAAGGGGTTGAGATGAGTGAAGGGGTGCATTCCTTGGGTTGGGAAGGTCAAGAGGAAGAGAGTTGGTGGAAAATCGGGATAGTTGTAGGATAATATTAGAGGGTTGTGAGTTTTTGAGTTGTGAGTGGATAGTGAGAGACCACCCTCTTTTTTGGATTACTAGCCTCATATCGGAGGTGACTGGTTGTTGAGATTTAGAAAAATCAGTCTATGGTTGGGTGGAATGTCTGTCCCAAGCAGTTGGTTGCACAACATATTTAAAAGATAAGTGTTTTATCTGGTTGTTGTGTTATTTCACATGTGTTATTATTGTGCATGATATATGTGTATGAGAAAGATTATATGTTGTTGTGTTGAGTTAATAAAATTTGTTTCATGTCTATTTATCTTGTTTTAAATGCATTAAATAAATGGTAATAGGAAGTATTTCTTTCTGGATTTAATTTGTAGTTGAAAGCTACTGGAAATCAATTTATTAACATAAAGTTTTAATTTATGAGTATTCTACACCACAATGTTCCTCAGTTAGGATGGGGGATGTTACAAGCTTATCTCTATCTTTAGATTCATCAATTTTCCTCTTCTTTTTGGTGACATCATTCTTATTTTTGTGGACCTTTTTCTTTTTTCTCCTCTTCTCATTTGTTACCATCTCTTCTTTTGTTGATATTGATTGCATAGATGTAGTTGCAACATATGCCTTCATTGTTTCCTCTTTTTTTTTTTTCTTCTTGGTCTCCTCAAGAGATCTTTTTTCATCCGCGATTCTCCTGATGGGTTTTCCTTGTCTCTTGTAAATGAATTCATCATATGTTCAAGTGCCACAATGTACCTCCTCTTCTTCCCATGTGGCTGAAGTGTATTCCATACTTGGCGAAGTGTTCTTTGACCACCTTTTTCGAGTCGTTCCTCCTAAATATCTCTTATATGAAGTGGTATGAAAGTAATGTATCCATGTCATCTTGGGCTTGCTTAGTCTTTTCAAATGAGTAGGAATTGATCCACAATGAGAGCAGGGGCCATATAGCTTTCTTATCCCGGTAGAGTATTTCCCTGAATCCATTGATCACCATTTGGTAAGCCACTTCTTGGAGAACTAATTTGTTTGGTACAAATTGAGAAAGAAGATGTGGGGATTTAATGGCTCTATATATTTTGATATATGTGCCATGATCCATAAAGTATGAGTCCCTTATTATTATGATTACAACTAATACTTTGTTTGTCATAAATGGGGCTGACATGCAAAAAATGAATTCATAAAATGGGGCTATGAAGTGCTCACATATATTGTGATACTCTATCCTATATTTGTGCTCCCAGAGCACCTTGTAGTAGATGTGAATATCTAGGTCTCTTGGCTTCCATGTCCAACCCATATTTGGGTGTTGATGTGCTATGCACATGATATCTAAGAGATATGAAGACATGTGGAAGTCCATAAAGGTTCTGGGCTAAGTTTCCTTAACTGTTATGATTCGCTCTACTAATTTTGCTAACAGAATGTCAACACAGTTGAAAGGAAATCCTTCACGTGCACAGTAATGAATCAGGGGCATATACGACATAGATAATTTGGAGGCATTTGTCTCTTCATATAATCTGCATAGCATGGCCACCATGTATTGATATGGTTTCCTTAGTGCATTTGTAGGGTATCCACTGGTTGGTCTAATCTTAAACTATTTATCTTGTATGTACCAGATGCGATAAAGATCTTTGGCCGTATTCTTGAACCCATCGAAACGTTCATCATCTATCTTTTGGGTTCTTTCCTTTCGATGGTAACACTTGGCTAGATCTACGAGTTGCAATGAGGCTACTAGATTTCCCATAGCATTTCAAGTGTACCTATTCTCCAAGTATACATGTTGAAGGATCCAGGCAATGGAATTAGCACAAGGAAATATTGTAGTGCATGCTGCTACTTTGTGTATCCCAGATTTCCCGATATTCTTAAAAACTCTAAGCTCATCTAGGTCCTCAACATCGACAAAGAAATTTTGATTCTTGAACATTTGATAAATTTCACCCCAGTTGAGCAAAACTTCCCCCTTTTCTAGGAATCCAACTATATCATCATAAATTCCCCCTAGGTCTCAGGTTCATCTTCATGCAGGGTACCACTCCCGGAGGCCTCCGTGGAAGAGATTTTTCTTTTCACCTTCTTCCATGTAGGAATATCTAAAACTGAAATGTATAAGTGAAATAAGCAAAAACTAACTAGATATTGAAATGAGCATAATTAGATCATATGCAATAAAAAAGAAAATATAGACATGAAAGGAGAATCTACTCATTTAACTCATCTTCCAAGTACCCAAAGAATCACTTGTATTGACGTTAGGTGGGAGGTCGTCATCGGAAGATGATAGTATGATGGGAGGAATTAGGGATTTGGAAATTTAAGCTTAGGTGAAGAGGAAAATTGAAAAACCTAGACTGGTTAGTTAAATGTTATCATGGCTAATGGCTGAAAAATTCGAGATCGGAGCAGTTCATAGGAACTGCTCCAATGTATACCAGGGAGGTTTATGTGAAATGTGTTGGTTTCACCGAACAAGTTTGTGAAAATACCTCTGGACACATTGGATAAGCTTGTGTAAGTCCTCTGGTTTAAAGCATAGGTGATTATGTTAAGTGTGTTGGTGGGTGAGTTTATATCCCAGAGGAGTTAATAAAAATTCCTCCGATCGAGTCAGAAGTAATTATGTTAACTCCTCTAGTGAAGATCAAAGAATTTTGTACCAAGTCTCCTAGATGGACTGGAAATAATCTCATTAAGTTCTCCAACATCACCAGAGGAAATCACACAAAGTCTCTAGGTGGACCAGAGTACTTTGTGTTAACTTCTTTGGTTGGAAAGAATCTTCAGAGATTAACTAAGTTTTGGAGAGTTTGTTTTTCATTCTATTTTAGGGTTCGGTAAATGAATGATGGAGAGACTATGGTTTGGGTTAAAATGTCATGAATATTGATGTGTATAAATCTGTTATATAAGGGAGTGAGAGGGAAATGGTTATGGATTGGGAAAATATAGTGTTTTGGGCTTCAATGACTTGGCCAATACAAAAATGGAGATTTAAGGTGGACCCCCTTCAAAGTAGTTGGAATTTGTTTAGATCCTTCCTCCCCATGGGAAGGTACCAAGGGTTCGATCTAGATTGAGTACTTCATTTTGTCCTGGTCATGGGTTATACTAGTGTCAGGATGACAAAGCTCAAATGGAGACCAGAGATGAGGAGGGGATGAAGTACATACTTCCCTAAGGAGAGAAACAATTAGGGAATGGGAGGATGTGATATAGTAGAGAGGTTGTAGGCATTGAGAGAGTAAAACTAATAGCAGGGATGATGTTTAAAAGGGTAAGTCGAAAAAATCATGATAATAAACCCTAGATAACAATCAAAATCCTAACCCTAAAATTTGAGAGAAATAAAAGGTGATTAGGGAATACCTGGATAAAATGACCACATGGGTGGCGATGGTAGGCCAAGCGGTACCAAATTTTCTCCTGGGAGGTGAATCAACTCTCATAATATCGATACTCAATGCTTTTATTCCTCATAGGCGCTCGAAAGAACCATGGATAAATGTTTGAGGGAGAGCGCCCTTCTATAGCCATTATGCGCAATAAAAGTGATCGAAGGGGGTTAAAAGATCGTATCAGAAGTGATATTGATAATGCCTCTGATGTGAACTGGAGGCATTAATGGGAATGTTCCTAGTATGTATCAGAGAACATGGTGATAAATTCTCCGGTGTATACGAGAGATGTTAATCCAAATTATGTTGGTGTACTTCATAAGAGTTAGCAAGAAGTTGAGTGATAATCAATTTAGTGATTTGGAGAAGTTTGAGGGAAGTATCTATTGGGAACCATAGAAATTAAATGGAACTCCTATGGTGTATATTGAAATATTTTACAAGAACTTACCCAATGATAAAAACTTATTCTTAAAATCTAGCTAAGTATCAAGAATCAAATATGCAACCCATACCAAAGAGAATTAAAGTAGCATGCTCAAGGAGATATAATCAAATATCAACCAGTAAAGAAAATTACCAATTCAAAAAAGGATCTTATAAAGGACAAGAGGGGTCCCATTTTCTTAGAGGGATATTTTTCAAGTAACTATGCAAGAAAAAGGAGGTTGTTTATGTTTGGCACAACAAATGGCTACAAATGTGGAGCCAACATCAGCTATCAAGAAGAAAAGGTATCTCAACCACATGGATGAGGCCTACGGCCTTATCTACATGTCTATGTCCCTCGATCTTCCTTTTCACACTGAATATTGTACCACACCATATGCAATTTAAACAAAGTTGGAGGATCTCTTTGGAAAATAAGACGAAATGAGAGGCCACATGCTTGAGGTAGAGATGAATTCCTAACATCCGAGGAATTTTGATAGCATCCAAGACTTTTATGCAAAGTTCAAGTCCCTTATTATTCATCTTAAGGGATGTGGTATTGACAAATCAACTCAACACAATTAGTTGATCCTTTCTGTTTTGTAAAAACTTGGTCTATAGTATGTTGTATTTGTCTCAACATTCCATACAATGAGATTCACTTTAGGAGCTTCGTGGAAAATTCCTACATTGGATTAGTTTATTGAGTCCCTAATGCATGAGAAAGATAAGCTCATCAAAATGGGGATAATCAAGGGACCCAATGCATGTGCACCTGTTGTGCATGAGAGAAGAAACACATGCAATCCGAATACCAAGAAAAAAGTAAAGGGAAAGGCACATTCTAAACACAAGAAGGAAGGAATTCCTAAATGCTTCGATGATTCCTCCAGCTCCAAAGGTGGAAAGGGAAATAAAGGGAAGTCTAAATGCAATTATTGTAAAAACAAATATCATCCCAAATCATCATGCATGAAGAAACAAATTGATATCATGGTGCAGATGCTTCATAAGAACAACCTCGGGGAACACATTTGTGAGGTTGCCAAGAAGAAATCAGGAGACCAACCACAAGACAAGAGAGGTAATTTCCATGATTTAATTTCTATTCATCCCTCTCCCAATGCATGGATCCTATATTCAGGCACATCCCATCATATGACATCCTCAAAAAATGTTTTATCTTTTGTTACTACATGCACGAGTCCTCCCATCCTATTGGGAGATGATACCCTAGTCAAGGTCACTGGACAAGAGAGACTATAACTCCAACATGGAAGTTTTGAGAACATCTTGCATGTCCAAACACTCTCCGTGAATTTGATATTTTTTTATTAGATAACGCATTCTGGCACAGGAAAAAGGGTGGAGCTCTCACCTAATTTAGTAACCATGTATGACATGCATGATAATTCAAATATTACAGTTGGTGAGGTAAATCACCAGTCTCGTTTGTATACATTCAATATGTTTATTACTAAATAAGATTCTGCTTTACTACTGATGCATGTTGATAATGATAGTAGATTATGGAATGAGGTATTTGGTCATCTAAAATTCAAATACATGCAACAAATTAGCCAACAGGGAATGGTTATAGGCTTTCCCAACATACACCTTTCCAAAGGATTTTGTCAAGGATGCATTCTTGGCAAACATCCTCAATAGAAGTTTGAGAAAGGGAAGGCTTGGAGGGTATTCTCTCCTTTGGAACTCATCCACTATGATCTAATGGAACCCTTTTCACATATGTCCATAAAAAAGGAGAGGTATGTTATCACATTTATTGATGATTTCTCACTATACACTTGGGTTTATTTTCTCAGGTAGAAGTCCAAAGTTTTTGTGCATCTAAAAGACTTCAAAGATCATGTAGAGACTCAGTCTAGGAGGAAGATCAAAATTCTCCACACAAACAACATGGGGGGAATATGTGAACCAGGATATCCAACATCTTTGTTCAGAGGCTAGTATACAAATTCAACATATAATACCTTACACTCTACAAATAAATGGAGTAGTTGAGAGGAAGAATAGATCCTCAAAGACATGGGCACTTGCATGTTGCATGCAAGGTCCCTACCTTTCAATATTTGGGAGGAAGATCAAAATGGTCCACACACACAACAAGGGGGAATATGTGAACCAGGGTATCCAACATCTTTGTTTAGAGGCTGGTATACAAATGCAACATATAATACCTTACACTCCACAACAAAATGGAGTAGTCGAGAGGAATAATAGATCCTCAAAGAGATGGCCACTTGCATGTTGCATGCAAGGTCTCTACCTTCCAAGATTTGGGATGAGGAACTTAATTGTGCTCGCTACATTTTTAAAATATATCCTCATAGATATTTCAAGGATAAGACTCCCTTTGAGGCATGGAGCAACAAAAAACCGGAACTCACCCACTTATGAATATTTGGATCACATGTGTGGGCCCACATAGCCTATGAAAAGGGGAAAACATTAGATACACATAGTATTGCATGCTTATTCATGGTGTATCATGATGGTGTGAAGGGTTATGGACTGCTTTATCCCTCAACGGACAAGATCATTACTGAGCAAAGTTTCTAGTTTGAGGAAAGTCACTTGCATGCACCATTGGAGAAACATGAAGATATCCCTGCACTTCCTCCTGCACCAGACATCAGGGATGATGAGTCCACACATTTAGATCATGGTTAATAATTGATCTTCGAATATGATTTGAAAGATGATGAACATGTCGATGATGAGCCACGACATATGCTCAAGTGGGCACAAACCATCCTACAAGAAGAAGATGACCTTGTGGGGGATCGAGTAGATCAAAGGAGGACAAGGTCCCAGTTTGAGGATCCTCCTCATTCATCCGCAACTACCAAACTAGTGATTCCCATGCATTGATACATGGTTCTAGATTCGAAACTGTATACCTATGCAAAGACTACAGGGAATTCCTTCTAGGAAGACGCTATGAATGAGGAGTACAACTCTCTCCTTGAGAACCAAACTTGGGATATGGTTCTACCTCCTTCAAACTAGAATCTTGTTAGATGTAGATGGGTCTACATGACCAAGAAGGAAGCATATGGATAGGTGAGAAAGTACAAGGAACGATTGATTTCCAAATGTTTTCAAAACATCCATGGGATAGACTACAATGAGACATTTGCCCCTCTAGAAAATATGGACTCCATATGATTGGCCCTTTCTAGTGCAACAACCAAGGGGTGGTAATTTCACTAGATGGACATGAAGAATTCATTTCCTCATAGGGATCTCTTAGAGGATATTTACATAGAGTATCCACAGGGGTCCATACATAACTTATCCTTAGTATGTCGACTAAAAAAGTCACTCTATGGCCCTAAGAAGACACCTAGAGCATGGTATGTGAAGAGGTGTTAGCAGGAGAACCTCCCTTTAAATACACCAGGGTTCTGAATGTAGGAAAATCGATTAATCATATAAAAGTCAATTAATTCTCTATACTACCCCAAACATACCAAAACTCATATAAAGAAAGAAAGGAAAAAGGAGATCAGGTAACTATACCTCTAATCCCACATCTAGTGATGACCTCCTCATGCTTGGAAGTTCCATTGATTGGACACCTCCTCCCAGGGCTGACCTGCACCCAAATATTAACAAACATAAAACTACAAGCATGTTATTCCATATATAAGTTAGGTTTATAAGTTAGAATGTTAAGAATAAACCAACAAAAGTATTCAAGACACCATCATTTGGGACAGGAAAATGTAATTCTTTTATTAATAACACACAGATTATACCTTTACAATCTAAGTCGGCCACCATTATGCGAACTTGGTCCGGGCTCCTCTTCACCAAGATCCAATTGCACCTTGTATTAACTTCTCCTCTCAACCTTCTGATCTCTTCTTGGGAAGTGAATGGGTTAAATGGAGGGAGAAGGGGCTAATGAGGGAATGCTGAGGAAAATTCTCACAAAAGGTAGCAATATCTTGGGCAAGGAGGGGAAGTGAAATCAGACAAAATTTCACTGTTATTATGCTTAGTTCTGAAATGAGACCCCAACACCTCATTTTATATGACAAAATGATGGTTGGGTGATGGGCTATAGAAGGTGGATTAGTTGGGAAACTACCAATAGCCCGTAATCTCAACGAATTCCTTGCCACTTTTTATTTTTTTGCAATTTTTTCAAGTATACGTGAATTGTAATGGTGCATCATGCATATGTACGCAAGTTGTAGTGGTTCAACAAGCATATGTATGCCAGAAGTAATGGTACAAGGTGCTCACATCTTCTAAAAATTGTTTTTTTAAGAAAAACAAGTCATTAGTGCTTTGGAAAAAAATGCAAGTAAGAGGGCCAAGGCCATGTATGCATGTGTAGAGAAATTTAGGGTTATAACAGATGCCCCATAATGTGTTAGGTCAGAAGAGAAATTGATGGCCGAAATACATTACAATTTATTCACCAATTTACGAATTTGAGTGAGCTCGGGAGCAGAGTTCAGGAGGTGCCATCTATAAAATAAAAATTGTCTCTCCCAGGCGAGCATACCCATGCTCAGGATGAAATAAATCATGGCTGTGTTGATGGGTGGAAATGACCGTCCGTCAATTGGAAGAACGAGTCCGGTCTGGGGTTGTCTAAATAACCCAATCCGTTTGGTATAACTCGTTCTAATGGGTTTAATGGCTCTGTTGGCCAATCTAAAAGTCCTAGAAGAAACAAATAAAATAAATAAAAGCGCTGAAATAACTAGCTAATTACTAACCACTATATATATGTACATATGTTCTAATGTAACTGTAGTAGTTTTATTTAAGAAGAAGATATACAAGTCTCGTTTATTTACATGATTTACAAGCTACAAATTTTAATCGAAACTTATGAAAATTGATATGAAAAATGATTGTTTCTAGGAAGTAGATAAATAAAGCACATAAAAATATTTATTGTTTTTCTTTTATAAATTTAAAGAATCTTGCAAAAAAAAAAGTTAATGAAACATGAACATGTGGATAGTCAAAGCCGAACCATACATTCTAGTTTCAATGATATGTAAATGAAAAAAAAATACAAAGAAGCTATCCTGTCAGTGAATTAGTGAGGTGTATCCAAGCATCTGCATGAGTGGTGAACATCCAACTGCCATGTCCAAGAGAGAAATCTGCAATGAACCTTATGACTGTTCTAAATAAATTATGAACATGTATTGACAGCTTAGGTTTTAATGACAGAAAAGGAAACAAAAACATAAACCCGTGATCTCATAATTATACATGATTACAACAAGATAAATATGGAAGAAATATATTCATTTTATCATTCAATTTAAAACTCAAAGATAAATCTCATTATTTAAATCGAAGATATAATCACAACATTTATATTTTGATTGAAGCAAATAATAGATGATATTTATAATATAACCCTCCTACACATCACAGATCATTTAATCTAAAGATATCAAACCTGCACATGTAACAAGATTAAAAAAAACATAAATAAAAACATTATAAACAAAAGGCTAAAGCCAAAATGCATATATGTCGTTCTATTAAGTTTTTGGAATAACTTGTCCATTCTGTAGTCCTGGAAGAATTGTTTTGGATAAATAGACTTTAAAGATTAGAAAAATTAATACATAAATGATAATAATTAACCATGTATTGATAAAAATGACTAAAGCTATTTAAATCAATGCATAATCAATTATTGAAATAATATGAAGATATTATAATGTAAATAAAACCATTTTACTCACAGGAGAAAAGCCATTAAGAAACCTGTAATTCCATATATTTTTTTGAAAATACTCGTCCATTCTCCCAAAGATTCCAACCATCCATTACTCCATTTGAAAAGAAATAAAAAGTTTACAAAAGATATAATATACAAAAGAGAAAGGATAAAAATCCTCCTCTCCAATTCTTGGATCCTTTATGGCTCTGAACTTTCTCATATATTTATACAATGAATGAATAGTCTAGGCATCACTATTAATTTTTGCCACCTGAAATTTGGCTCGTAAAAAGACATCAATATCTCTCAAATCGTGCATTGTTTTGGGAAAATCTCCGCGCGGAAGGTAAATGGGTCCATTTTAGTTCTGAGTTTTCAACTGTTTCTTCAAATTCCTCATGGTTTGGCTGCAATCAGTTATGCACAATCGCCTGTCTGATCTTGACGCCTTTGCAAATTTTATCTGTTGTAGCAATCCAAAATTATTTTTGAATCAATCATCTTGAACGTATTTGGATAATAAAATCAATCCATGATCATATCGGTATCAAATATTTGATAATAGAAACCTGTGAAATAAAAAGAAACCTAAATTAATAACCTAAAAATTGTGAATAAAACAAAATCTAGAAAAATAAAAAATGAATTTAAACTAACTATAACTTATAAACAAATATTGTTTATAATTTGCTTTCAAATATGATCTAGAAGCTTCAAGTTACTGGAGAAAAAATATTAATTTTAGTTTTTTACAAAATCAAACAAATGATAGATAATTATTTTATTATTATTATTTTGAAATGAGATGCAAAATGAAAAAAAGAATTTAATTAATTAATATCACCAAATGATTTTATGAAAATGAGAAATCAACCAATATATTATTTGATGAAGTATTGAACCCATTATTCAAAATAGTCAAACTTGCTAATGAGCAAAAAAAAGAACACATAATCATAATTTAAACGAAAGTAAACATTTGATAAAAAATAACGTTTTTGTTTAAATTGAGATTTTTATGCTTGTTTCTAACTTTTGACATATACTCTTGTAATGAAAATATCATACTATAGTGAATGTCTTAAGTTTTTCTCAAAACAAGCCAAGGTATGGAACTATTTGAAAAGGTTGATTATATAGCTCATTATAATTATCAAAATTCTAATGGGGGCCCCTTTAAATTTTGTAAAATATTTAGGAGGAGTTGTTGGTGCCCAACAAATGACAACTTATTGGGTGAAGAAGTTATCTCTGATCTGGTAATATTTCATCTTAGGAAGAAAATAATAAGACTTGAAAAAAGATTTAAGCTCCCTGAAATAAATTCACTCTGAGACCATATAGTATTAGGACAAGCTCAATGCTATAACCAGAAAATAGAATTTTTTTTGCAGAGGATTATAACCTGAAATAATGTCTTAATCAAGGAGTCACGATGTTTATAAAATAACTTCAATAGCATTGACAGAGCCACTGCTTCCAACAGACATCCATAGCCTCGACAAGGATGTCATTTAACCCACTCAAATGTTTTAATCCCATCCAATAGTTGTATCCACATGATGTATACTTCCATAAAAGTTAATTTAAAAACATATACCTACTACCTCTCAACCCGACATTTCTTCGTTGCCAGTAGGCATGTTCAGTACCCCGACGAAGTTGTCTTGGTATCATGTGTGCATTTACCCACTGCCAGCGAGCCTGTTCAGTACCCCGACATGTTTACACACACTTCCCACACATAAGTGATTTCAACTCTCTTATGCCACTTTTATATTTATTGATGACAAAGAGAGCAAGGTGATACTGGAGGTTAATTTCAATACATGCGAATAGTTTATTTATTTTCTTTCGAAATTGGAAGTTTTATCATGTTTTAGAGATTTTAGATTTCATTCAAGAAATCATCTAGAGAACGGGGAAGCACTTAAAAGTGATTCCTTAAGAATATGGACGGTGTAAAAAAAATAAAGATCATCGTAATTCTCAGAGATTTAAACCATTTCTGGTGTAATACTCTGACAAAGACAATTTGAGGAAAAAATGAAAGTGACAATTGACTTAAAAACCAATTGTCTGAGCTATATCTTAATATCGAGACCTCTTTGAAATTATTTAAATTTTCTTTAAAAATACAAGTCTTAAAATAAATGCTTCCTTCGACAATAGCTCTTTGATAAGAAATATATTGATTCAAAAAGATAGATAAGAAGGAAACTCATTCAAAGCAATCAAAGAAAATAAAAAAACACACAACAAACCAAATCAAATGTTATTAATGGGATTCAAAATCAAAAGTACACAAAATCAAAACAACAAAAGAAAACTTTTCAAGAAATGATTTTGGCCAAAGATAAACTTGAGCTTTTGGATCCACTAGCATCTCACTGTAAAATAAAGGAAGAACTAAATCATATAAAATATCATGTGCGAGCAAGTTCTTTTCTTAATATAGTGATGCATGAGATGCTACTTTGACCAAACATTATTATTCAAAATAAAAGAGATTAAAAAAAAAATAGAAAAATCCTTATTAAGATGAGAGTAGTCCTACTCGTGGCACCTTGGGTCAGGGTTGAATTGATAATTCAAATTTATTTATCTCTTTACTTTCCATTTAAAATTTTCATGATGATACTATGTTTTCGAAAAGAAATATTTAATGAAAAGTAGAGAGAAAAAGATTTAAAGTGGACTTCCCTGACAACATTCATATTATGGTTCTCTTGGTGTACCCATTTGTGTTCATAGTTGCATTATTACACAAAGAAATATTAAGAAATAAAACTAAAACCTACTCCTAAACTTACTCTAAACTATTAAATAGATCAAAATGCTAAGTAAAATCATATTTCCAATGCAGCCACAAGAGCATCTTCAATCCCGCATGACATAAAAAATTGAAAATCAGAATAAAAGAATGTAGTATTTGTAGATGAAAAAGAAATATGTCATGCTTACCTCCTAAATATTCTTTTAAAAACAAAACAAGCACGACCTTACCATTCTTTTAAAACTTCTTGATGTATCCAACAATTCTACAATCTGGTCGTGATATGGGTCATAATAGCATGGAAGAGTGTAAGTAAGTTTGGAAAACTTGTCAATATTATAGGGACCTGACATAACCATCTGCCAAAGACGAAATGCCCCATCCTCCTGACAATTCTCCAAGTGTTCATCAATTTCTTCATATGGAGGATCTAAAAAAATCATGTGATGCTTACTTCCTAGATATTTAGGTAGAAAAAAAGCAAGCACAACTTTATCTTTATTATGAAGATTTTTTAGATATGAATCTTCAAGCCATTCTAAAATCATGTCATAAAAATTAGGATGCAAACTATGACTTTGATGAAATGGATATATCAATGGGGAACACATCATAAGAGGATTCATGACATCAGTTAGATTATTGGTTTGAACGTTTCCTTTGATGAGATTGATCATTTCAAAATGTGAAGCATAAACATTAAAATTCAAACTAATCAAAGAACGAATAAGCAATGTAGAATATTCGATTTCCATAAGGATGAGTGCATTGTCTTTTTCAAAAATAAATCGTGTAAAATATTTTTGCAACATGTCATTTTTCCATTCGAGTGATGAAAGTGAAAGAGCACCAAATCCAACTTGATAAGTGTTATGTTTGAAATGAGTTTCACCAAATTTTGGCATATCGAAAAGATTGGATTGTGGTGGCAAAGAGTAAGATACCGTGGGTAAAGTATCAAATCCACCAGAATCTAAGAAGAGATCAGGATATAAAGAGTAAAAGGAATCATAAATAATCACATGAAAATAATATCTTGAGCTATGATATTTAACAATGGTATTCTCAAGACATTCCTCTTCATTTTCCTTAAAACTTTCACTCTGTTTTGGTGATAAATTTTTCAACATAATATGATCATCTAAATTTGCCTACTGTACGATAGATAATTCAAAACTTTCATGAAAAACATTTGATATTTCATGTTGATAAGGTATGATTTGTAGATGAGGGTTTAAGGTTTCTTCTTCCAATTGTAGATGTACATCTCTAATCAGTTTCATTGGAATGTTAGAATGCTTAAGATCATTTTCATCACCTAAGTCTTCTTCAATAACCAAATTTAGATACTGATTAGAGCAAGAGTTAGGAGAATGAGGACATTCACCTTGACCCAACATCGAATCTTCTTCCACGATGGTCGAGGAATGAAAATACAATGATTTAGAGGAAAAACCAATTTGATTGTCAGTAAGAACATTTTCAATAGATTCGACCTCCCTTTCTTCTTCAACATTTTCGGATGGATCCCTCTCATCCTGTGAACAAATTCTTCTTCCAATTGAGTGATAGTATTTGTAACTGCTTCATCATTTGCGATCGAATATGACTGGATGCAAGCATCATAGAGGATATTTAATACAAATGACATGTCATCAAGATTAAATTTACAAAGAACATGATGGATTCTTGTTGAAAAGCCTTTTAAAGATGAATCTCCATTGATTAGCAAAGTATGAAATTCTTCACATAATTGATTGTAATCATAGATTTCAAAAGCATATAAAAATTCATCTACAAACTGAAACCAATAAAAAATGTGATATGTTGGAAAAGACTCAAACCAATGTTTAATCTGACCCCTGAAAGTAAAAGCAAACAATCTGCACAAAACCTTTAAATCAGAAATATCATGCTTGATGCATTTACACCAAAACTTGTTAATATGGTCTTTTGCAGATACATTCCCCCCACCATCAAAGGTGAGTTTGGACAAGAGAGAGACTATCTTGTTGGGAATATCAGGTAATGAGAAGTGGAAAGCACGTTCCAACACAGTGATTTGGGGAGTGTTGGCAGCCAATTCACTTTTTTTTTCGTGGTCTTATAAGCTGTCTACACCTATGTTTTTCAAACATCAATTTTTCGTCGCAAAGTTCAAATAAACGACATTTTCATTTTTGCGACATTTGCACATTTGCCTTCGTTTTGTTTTCACGACTGTAAGCGTGAAAACTTCGTCTTTCGAAGTCGCATTGAAATTATTATCTGAGCTGTCATTATCTCTTTTGTCGATATGCCTATTGCTCTTACCTTTTATTTATCATTATACAACTGGCAAGATCCTTTGATCGATACTCATGCTTCGATTGATTGTGTAATTTGGTTTCATTGAGTTTGTAAGGCATTAGCATTTGAATTTGCACTTTATTTGACCTACTTTACCTTTGGTTTCATGAGATACACGTGTGTTATGGTTAAATCTTTCATATATATTTTTAATATGATACCTATGTTTGTGTTTTCATAATTATTGGCTTGTTGATTATATGAATACCCATTCGCACATTGGTTAAACTATTGATTATATGAGCTGATAAATTGGCGCATAGTTGATTTTGGTTTTGATTTATATGTCGGGTGTTTAAAACTATGGCATAACGTTTGCGCGCGTTGGTTTATACATTTGATTTCATTGGTTGGGAAAATGACTTGATTGTTGAACTACTAATGGGTTGAACAACTATGAAAGTTGGCGGTTGTACCTTGGCAATAATTATTTTGCATGGCAGAGATAAACTCCACCACCTTCGCACGCTGGCATTTATGCCTATCCCTTATTCCCGTTCACCTCCGTTAGCTTGAGAAACCTTCATGCACTCTACTCCTATGTGTGTTATGACCCAAACCCTGGACTTACCGTGTGCTCGGCTCCATGGCACCCGTCGTGCGAATCAAGCCAAATGACAGCCAAGCCCTGTTAATGTTTGACAATGCCCATACAGACTTGGAGGATAATGGATGGCTTACCTTCGTGCAACGATTTGAGGGTTTTAATCTAGCTGTAGCACGACAGTTTTCCATGAATTTCGATGGTTGTAGAGCCAAGGTGGGCGACATACAGTTGAAAATCGATGAGGAATTTATCAGTTCTGCTACAGGGTTACCTGCCACAGGTCAGCGTTGGTTCAAAAATTGTAAGGTCGAGGAGGTGCCATGGACACTGCTGTTCCTCTCGCGCAATGTCACCTCTTGTGACAGAGGTATGCCCATCTCTGCACTTAAGACACAATGGAACGATACTTTGATGGTAGTCAAACATTTTTTGACATGTGAAGGTCGATACAGACTCGTTTTTCTCTACCACCTGCGTTTACTAATGAATTTTATGGGATACTCGTTGAATATGCCCTTTTACTTTCAGCGTAGCCTATATAAAATGTCGAAAAGGTTTAAAAGGCAGAAGGCTGACAACAACCTGTTCCATTATGGGCTTATCAAACTTATCATCGTTTATCACTTGAGTTCACACGATGATAGATGGAGAGATTTCATTGCTCGTAATGGTTTCGATGACACAGACCCTGTCCAGGTTGACAAGCCTGTGGTAATAGAAACCAAGGCTGAGCCACCTGTGCCCTTCCATATCCTATTGTCCTCTCCTAAACCCTCGACTGACCCTAAGGTTGACTTACCCGACGCCATAACTGAGAAGTTTGAAGCTATAAAGAAACCCGCAAGCAAAAATCCCAAGGAAAACCATACTGCTAATGCCAAGGGTAAAAAGAACGCTCGGCTTATTTCAAGGATGGCCAGGAACAAACCGAAACCCTCAGCCATATGTCCAAACCCTCGCCTACCCTTACAAAACCCAGACAGTATCCCTGTGACCAATGTGATTTATGGTTGGAATGATACTACATTGATGTTCCCCTACTCCAATCGAAAATTCAATCACTGGAAGATCAAATTGCAGTGTTGACCAATCAAAGAGACAAGCTCCAAGCAACTGATAAAAAGCAGAAGACAACAGGCTCCATCCTTTTCAAGAATGTTGAATCAGCCACAGTCGTTATCAACTCCAAATTGGCATGATCAAGCCGTCTTGTCACTGTACAGGTATGATTTTGATATCGTTTTAGTTATGTGAATGACCATGAGTAATATAGTGATTGGAATTTGGTTCTCGAATAACTTTGTTTATATTTCGAAATGTCTCTGTAACTATGTGTTCATCCTGTATACATTTCGCTTTGCTAAAAATAAATGAAATTTCATTTTGGATATATGATTTGATCATCCCTAGTTTAGACACCGATAGATTTCATTCGGATTTGATTGGTTTTAGTTTGGATTTGATTTTATCGTTTGATGGTTTTCTTTCGACTGGATTGGTTTGTATCTGATTTGAAAAGGAAGTTTTTCATACTCAAATTAGAATACGATCATGTTTGGATTTGATTTCGTTATGGTTCGTATGCTGTGATTGGAAAACGATTTCAATGAGTTTGGTTGTTACATACGTTGTGTTATATAATTTTCAAAGATGTAATACAACCCTGATCGTTTCCAATTTGAGAATAACGACTCTGTTTTCATGGAAATAATGCTCTCATTTAAGACTTTGCAAATAATATTCACGCCCAAATCGTGGAATGATTTTGAGTCATAACAACTATGTGAAAGCCTTAGCTGTTCGATTCGCTCTTATTCTGAGTTGGCAAGATTGTTCTATGAGTTGAATTCGGATTATAATTGATGCTCTGTTCGATTTTAAATTTGTAAAACGAATTGGTCAAACCCGGTTATAATTCGTTTGATTGGGACGACTTTTGTCAATCGATCTTGTTTACCCACTGTGCAATAACAAACGATCGGATATCTATTACGAACTTTGTTACTAATTGATTGATCCTGTTACGATTTCGTTTACAGTTACGAGTCAGTTATGATTTAATTCGTTCTCGGCCTGGACCGTTTGTTATACAGTTATGTTGATTTGGAAATGATCTTGTTGGAATCGATCGTGTCTCTTGTCTAAGAGGCAGTGTAACAATTGCCTGTGATTTGTTTGATTATATCGGTTTCAATTGATATCAAAATGATTTCACAACTGTTGATTATTATTCTATTGACCCGACTTTGTGGTAACAAAAGAAACATAGTACACCTATCTCTGTATTCGGTTGAATGATTTTGATCCTATTTGATTTCAAATGGTATAATAATTTCAAATTAAATGATTCATTTTCAAACAGCTATTGGATGATAATTTGATTTAATTCTTTAAGAATATTTTTAATCGATTTTAATGCTGATTTTGTATCTTATTTAGACTAGCTACAAAATCACAAGATTTTGTAGCTAGTTTATAGAATTAGA
Organism: Picea engelmannii; assembly: GCA_009831015.1. Classification (NCBI taxonomy): domain Eukaryota; kingdom Viridiplantae; phylum Streptophyta; class Pinopsida; order Pinales; family Pinaceae; genus Picea; species Picea engelmannii. Next base: position 226,352 of record ML790266.1, on the reverse strand, counting down.
TTTTCATCATTTTCTTAATAAAAGTTCCTTCTAACTTGTCTATTTTGGACCCTTTTCAGGTGAATTCGAATTGCATGGGACATGCTGGACAGTCTAGGGGATATTTGTGTGTTTAGTTTTATCTTAGTTTCCTAGTTTAGTTAAACTTGGGATATCTTCCCAGATTTATGTAAACAGTTTGATAACTTCCACAGGGAGGTTTTACCCTGTGGAAAACTTATAAATACTTATTGTTTTTTGTAATAAGAGGCATCCTCACTTGTGGGAGAACCAGGCTATGGATTTCTAATACAAACTGAGACAGAAGTTGATGTTCTTCTATAGCTTTCGCTTTCATAATATCAATCTTTTATTTCATGTTTATGTTTATCAATTTGCATTTGATTAGTGACTACTTTAGCTATCATAGTCTTTTGCAAAGTGATATGATTTAATTAATATGATCCATGTCTGATTTCTTTCATTAATCGAAAACACAACAATTAATTGTTCAATTAATGAATGACAGATTTCTCTTCTTCATCAATTGAATTATTCTGTATAAGTCTTTGCATACAGGTTTACCTAATTGTTAAGATTTATAAATTATATGATTGTTGTGATTTTTATGTCTTGTTTGTCCTGTAAACAAACTTAAAGAGCACTGCAACTATCATTTATGAAAAGCGCTTGGATTATTCGATGCAGGTTTCCTCCCTCCGATCAACTTAGAAGATCATCATACACAGGACAAATCTGGAGCGTTTCTCCAGGTCAGCTTGTGATTTATTTTCGTTAGTATTTTTAGTATAATATTAGTAGTTTAGTTATATATGTGTTTAGTTAGATTTTTAGTTAGAATTATTATATTAGTTGTTTAGTTTGGTTAGTTTCGTTTTATTTCTTGTTCATAAAATCATAAAATCAACAAAAAATATCTTTCCCTGTCTAAGGACAGAATGCAAACGAGTTTTTCAGGTTTTATTTAAATCTGTGAATTGTAGATATTGTACATTTTGTGAATAAGTTATATTTCAGTTAGTAGTTAGATAGTTAATTAGTAGTTAGTATAGTAGTAATTAGTAGATTGTATATATAGAATAGTTAGATTAGTTTAGTTTGTTTAATAGTTAGTTTTAGTTAGATTAGTTAGTTAGTTTGTTTTATTTGTTTTTAGTTAGATTAGTTAGTTTAGATTAGTTTTGTTTTGTTTTCTTAGGACCTTAGATCGGCTAACGGAGCCGCTAAACCCGTCAGGGTGGTTCATCCAAATGGCTTGGGTTATTAGACAACCCCAGACCGGTTCCACTCTCTCAGTTGATGGACGGTTGATTTCGCCCGTCAACAAGGAGCCATGAAAAATTAATTAAATTCGAAACAAAGACTCCTATAAGGCCAGCTTGTCCATCTGGACTACTTTCTAGTGCATTTCAAGATGACACAAAAGAAGGATTTATAAATCTGGAATTATGAAAGGCTAAGGGGTGAAACATTTAATCATTAAATTTACTCAGCCCTCCTTCTAGCGCCATTTGTTGACGGACGAAAATGACCGTCCGTCAATTGGAAGAACGAGTCCGGTCCGGGGTTGTCTAAATAACCCAAGGTGTTTGGTATAGCTCGTTATGACAGGTTTAATGGCTCCGTTGGCCAATCTAAAAGTCCTAGAAGAAACAAATAAAATAAATAAAAGAGCTGAAATAACTAACTAATTACTAAACACTATATATATATGTACATATGTTCTAATGTAACTGTAGTAGTTGTATTTAAGAAGAAGATATACAAGTCTTGTTTATTTACATGATTTACAAGCTGCAAGTTTTAATCAAAACTTACGAAAATCGATGTGAAAAATGATTGTTTCTAGGAAGTAGATAAAGAAAGCACATAAAAATATTTATTGCTTTTCTTTTATAAATTTAAAGAATCTTGCAAAAAAAAAGGTTAATGAAACATGAACATGTGGATAGTCAAAGATGAACCATACATTCTAGTTTCAATGATATGTAAATGACATAAAAATACAAAGAAGCTATCATGTTAGTGAATTAGTGAGGTGTATCCAAGCATCTGTATGAGTGGTGAACATCCAACTGCCATGTCCAAGAGAGAAATCTGCAATGAACCTTATGACTGTTCTAAATAAATTCATAACATGTATTGGCGGCTTAGGTTTTAATGACAGAAAAGAAAACAAAAACATAAACCTGTGATCTCATAATTATACATGATTACAACAAGATAAATCTAGAAGCAATCTATTCATTTTATAATTCAATTTAAAACTCAAAGATAAATCTCATTATTTAAATTGAATATATAATCACAACATTTATATTTTGATTGAAGCAAATGATAGATGGTATTTATAATATAAACCTCCTACACATCACAGATCATTTAATCTAAAGATATCAGACCTGCACATGTAACAAGATTAAAAAAGACATAAATAAAAGCATTATAAACAAAAGGCTAAAGCCAAAATGAATATATGCCATTCTATTAAGTTTTTGGAATAACTTGTCCATTCTGTAGTCTTGGAAGAATTTTTTTGGATAATAGACTTTAAAGATTGGAAAAATTAATACATGAATGATAATAATTAACCATGTATTGATAAAAAAGACTAAAGTTGTTTAAATCAATGCATAATCAATTATTGAAAGAATATGAAGATATTATAATGAAAATAAAACCATTTTACTCACAGGACAAAAGCCATTAAGAAACCTAGAATTCCATATTCTTTTTTGAAAATACTCGTCCATTCTTCCAAAGATTCCATCCATCCATTACCCCATTTAAAAAGAAATAAAAAGTTTACAAAAGATATAATATACAAAAGAGAGAGGATAAAAATCCTCCTTTCCAATTCTTGGATCCTCTATGGCTCTGAACTTTCTCATATATTTATACAATGAATGAACA
>ML790266.1:212264-223282 GCA_009831015.1 Picea engelmannii | reverse complement strand
GTTTCTAACTTTTGACATATACTCTTGTAATGAATATATCATACTATAGTGAATGTCTTAAGTTTGTCTCAAAGCAAGCCAAGGTATGGAACTATTTGAAAAGGTTGATTTTGTAGCTCATTATAATTATCAAGATTCTAACAAGGGCCCCTTTAAATTTTGTAAAATATTTAGGGGGAGTTGTTGGGGCCCAACAGGCTGCCAATCAAATACACTGCATAATCATGTCATATAACTATATAAAGTGTAGCCACGAGCAATACATAATGGATCTACATCTCAAAATCAAAGATATACAAATATAGTATCCATCTTCAAGAAGACAACAACGCCCGATGGATGGAGATGAGGTATTCATAGCTCAAGCAACAACTTCAAGATATTCAAAACTTAGATAGGAGTATGATAAGAGTGCATAAATCACTACCATGAGGTCTTCGACAACTCATTGGGAAAAGACAAGAGGATCTCGATGATCACATAGAGAACTTCGTCGATTTTGAATCAGGACTTGACTGGACTCTCAGGATGGCGACTCATGAGTTCAAGAGACAAAATGTAGAAAGGATGACTTAGGTTGGGTGTAACTTCCCTTGGAAAAAATCATGAAAGATGATCAGACCCAAGTAGCATGACATTGACATAAGTTCACGATGCAGGAGGAAACTCAAACTCTCCATGTGTTTGGAAGAGTAACCAAATGGAGGAGGACAAAGCTCTATGTAGCGAGAACATCTTCCTAATATCATACTAGATCCCAATGCTGAACAAACAAACAAAAGGATGTGATTTGTCCAAGGGAGGCTCTTTGTGCAGCCAAAAAAGAATACATATTTCTCGTCCCCTCTTTTTGGGATATTTGATTTTTTTTTCTTTTTCAAATTTTTAAAGTTCTTGAAAAATAAAAAAAGAATGCTACATTACGAAGGAGGAATGAGTGTTGCAAGAATACTAGTTCCAAGCACAAGGAACACACTAATGCTCAGAGCAAAGAGACATGTGTAGGAAAAGGACACTTGGGGAAAATTCCTCCACAGGTCAAGGTGTCAAGTCACTGAGGAAGTGTTCTACAAGGCTTGCGTATCATGCATGCTTCAGAGGTTTAGTTGAGATCAACATGGAGCCAAAATAAGGCCAAAGGCAGAGAGATGTAAAGGCGATTAGCAAGACACAATGAAACCCCCTTCAATGTAATTTTAACGAGCCTAGAGAAGGTAAGCTCGGTAGTTTTTTCACGTTTAGAGAGTCTGAAAAAATGTAAAAGAAGACTCCAGGGAGTACCTTTTTCAGATATAGTCTAGTCGGTCTGAAAAATAGTTAAAATTGCACCGAAAATACGTCTATTCAAAACCATTTTAACGAGTGTGACAAAGACAAGATCACTTGGAAATATTTTCAATTTTAAGGAGTCTGAAAAGAGATTAACTATGGACTCATAGCCTTTTTTATGAATTTAGTCCCCTTAGCCCGAAAAAGTATAAAAGTCATTGAGGATAACTCGCCTGGCGAGACAAATCTCCTGAGGCGTACCTTTTTCCACAATAATCTATAGGCTGTAAAAAGCGGTAAACTCATGCAAATAGATGTTTTTCTGGACTAATTTAACGAGTGTGAAGAAACAAGGTCACTCGACGATATTTTCAATTTTAGGGTGTCTGAAAAGAGATTAACTATGGACTCTGTGGGGGTTACTTTTTCGTAAGTAATCTCCAAGGCCCAAAAAAGGTGATAAACCAAAACCAAGGTGAATGTTCCTTTTTCAAAGATTTAGTCCCGCAGGTCCGAAAAGGGTTTAAACGTACTCTTAAAAATATTTTTATAGCGAACCGAAGTTCCTAGAGCATACCTTTATTCGTAAAATTGACCATCTGGACTGAAAAAGGGGTAAACTACCGTCAGACAGACGTGCCTTCGAATTTGATTTTGGCAAGCGTGAAGGGAAACAAGATCGCTCAACAATATTTTAATGTTTAGAGAGTCTGAAAAGGGCTTAAAGAAGACTTTGGAGGGCTACTTTTCTCAGTTAATCCAAACAAGATCGAAAAACATAAATGAATTCTCGTCGGATGTTGCTTTCAGATTTCAAAGCGATCTTGAAAGACAACAAAGCGTGCTCATTTTGGGACTCCTGAGGGTGATGCCAAGAATGATGGTGCATCAGACGAATGAGGCTCAATATCATAATCATGACATGACTAATAAGGACTTCCGAGCCTATAGTCAATACAAACAGCATGGACGCCAAAATGCAACAAGGATATACCTAGGGAATCCATGTAAAGGTAGGGTCTACCACTTGATTACAATGAAGGTTTTGTGTCCCACTTTGGTGGGATTGATCCTATGGAAAAGAAGAAAATACAATGGGATGCAGAAAGTGGAGGTGAAATCCTAACTTATATGCAAAAAGTTGGAAAAAATGACTTTTACCAAAGGATACTAAAAGCGACCCATCCCCAAAAGGTTACCAAACCAAAATGAAAATTGTATCATAACATCCAATAAAAAACTTAGAAACGGAACCAAATGATTTCCAAGCCAGGAAAAATGACAAAGGGGGTCAAAAAAGTGGCAAAAAGGGCCAAAAATGTCTATAAATAGAAGGTGACAACTCATTTTCACCATTGCATTTTGAAAATTGCCCAAAAGGAGAAAAATCCTCTTTGCTAAAGAAGTTGATTATGGGAGCTTCAGTGGACGAAACGAACTTCCGCTTGGACCAAGTAAGTACAAATGCACCCCCTTTGCATTTCAATTCTTCATTTATGCATTTTGTTTTTAGGGGGCGTGCTCTCCTAAAACGAGTGGCCTTGCATGTACGCGGGCTGTCCAAGGATATTTTGTGTATGTACTCAGGAAGAAAACAATATTCCCACATACATACATGACTGAGGCCAAAAAAACCCACGTACACCCTCAAAAGATTTGAAAAAAAATTAAAATGCAAGAGCTAACTCCCTTTTATCTATCATGGAACAGGATGTATGTCCATTGGAGGGAGAGGGAACATGAGGACATTGATGCAATGGTCGAAGAGGACCCTACTTCCATTGTTGCATTGAAACAATGTGGTCTATGGAAGTTCTTCCAGTGTCCATTTATGAGGGCACAACCTAGGCTACTGAACGCCCTGGTTAACTACTAGAATCCAGATGCAGAGGCCTTCATGATAGAGAGACATTTGTTGATTCCAATGAATGAAGATATCTACTTCCTAACTGGCCTCTTGAGGAGAGGAGAACCAATCAACCTACAGACATTTCCCTCTCAGCCTTCTAACATCAAGGACTACATTCAAATGTACTGTGAGGCCGACACTTAGAAGTTAGGTTCTCAGGTGCCAATTCACAAGATCACAATTTTGTCTCCGAGAGTGATATTGCTACTTATTAAGCAAATTAATGGATCCATGGCCCTTCACCACACTTCCTGGGCACACATGCATTGTGCTATTCAGTTCCAATAGGCACAGATCTTTGACTGGAGCATGATTATGCTCACATGCATGAAGAGACAACTGACAAAGTGTTAGCTATGCAACAACAAAAACTTCAGGTTTGGCACTATTATATGTTCATTCTTAGAGAGAGAATTCCCAACTTGAGTCCTAGAGAGACTGTGCAGGGGCATGTGGCCTTCTTCCCGGTAGTTTGCAGATGGGAAGCATTGTTTCCATGATAGGGGCGAGGGAGGACCATAGAGGCCTTCGATGACACATTTTTTGAGTGGTGGGCACGACATATTCCAGTGACAGAGGAATACCCCTATGATGGAATCAACCTTTACAAGGATCCGAATGTGCCCATGCCTCCTGTATAGGAGTGATGAGAGATAGGTAATATGTATATTTTTAATGTTATTTAATTTTTAATTGTTTTTATATATATCATTTTTATGTGTGTATTAGAGTACTGACTTTCATGTATATGTTATGTACATATTTGGGAAAAGTATGCTCGATAGACTTCACAAGGACTCGACGATGTCCTCGACTAAAGGCAGGACCAACAACAACTAGCGGACCAATAATCATAGGGGGACCTCTAGCCGGAGAGGCTGAGAGAGTTTTAAGGCGGGCAGAGCGCAAGCTCACCGTGAGCATTCATACAGTACCCACGGTCGAGATCAAGGATCTCCTGCCTTCTATGTAGCCTCATGTAGTGGGGGTGCCACGGAATTGGGTCTAGCTCTTCTGGAGTTTAGCCAATGCCATCATTCACTATGGTAGGGCCAATAGGCCTCGAGATTAGATAGGCTAGAATTTTATGTGCCGAGGGAACCATTGTATATTTTTTTGAGGGCATAATCCCAACGATGTATACCAAACCTTATTTTTGAGGCGTTCATGCCCACCTATGTACTCATGACACTTTTTGATATATATATATACACACACACACACACACACACACACACATACATCTTATTCATCTTATGGATCACATTTTTTACAAATGTATCTACATGTGTATGTGTGTGCTTATTTTTGTGTGTGTGCAACATGCCAATCTAATACTTGATTAACTAGAGTATCTGTCATATGATTAAATCTCCTAGGAACATGGATATATGTAATGTAATTAAAGTAACATTCTAAGAGATGTACCCTAAGGAAACGTCGGTGCAAAGTAGGATCATAAATGTGGTAAACTCCATTTAACTGGGACACAACCAGCTAATCATCTAAGTAGACCCAGAGGTGAGAAATTCCATGCGACAAAGCGTCACGATGCAAGTATATCACTACGTTGTACTCAGCGACATTGTTTGTGGCGTCACTTAGAAAAATACTTCTGGAAGATAGAAACTGACCTCTAGGTATGAAAATCACCCAAGCTGCAGAAGAAAGCCTCTGAGTGTGTCGGCTAGCATTGTCTTCCAACCCAAAGAACACCTTTGATTCACTTGACATCTACCACAGTGAAAAATAATACATAAATAAATACACGTCCATTAAACAAAAAAGACAAAAAATTGTATAAGACCTATACATATGTACAAGAAGTCACTCAGGAAACCAACCTAAGAGTAATACTTCTTGAGGTAGAGCACATTTCTAGGCTCCACCAAGGAATTTCCTTCAAAGTAAACCAGATGGTAAGAGCCCTTCTTTAAGACCTCTTTCATGATGAATGAATTAAACCACATGGTTTTGAAGTGTCATGCCCCGAGGGGATCTTTGTCTTGATAATAGACCAATACAAGATTGCCTTCAAACAAAATTTGAGGACAAACAGACCGATCATATTGCCACTTGATTCGTTTCTTATGTGCCTCATTGGCAGAGGATGCATCATGATGCTTCTCATTGAGCTACTCGAGATATAATAGGTGTTCCTCAAGAGGTGAAGTGTCCGACAGTAATTCCATTGCCAACTTTAAAGACAAAATATGGCACTCAATAGGAAAGACTGCTTCCATCCCGTATACGAGTTGAAAAGGTGAGAAACCAGGGAAATATTTATAGACGTTCGGTAGGCCCAAAACATCGAGTACAACATCAAATGCCAATTTGACTTGGCAGAATTTCTCATCCACTGAAGAATAGTCTTGAGAGACTTATTCACAGCTTCAAACTGACCATTCGCTTGTGGGTAGTAAGGTGATGAATTTTCTTGCCTCAACCCAAGCTTTGATGTTAACTCAGTCATCATTTTTTTTTGGAAGTGACTTCCATGGTTAGTGACAATCTCCTTCGGGATGCCGGAAATTGCTAATATTTGGTTAAAAATGAAAAGGGTCGTTGTTTCTCCATCATTGTTAAACGTTGGCATAGCCTCGACCCACTTTGTGAAGTAGTCTATCACTACAATGCTGTAACGATTCCCTTTGGCCGAAGCAAGGTGACATGTAGTGAAGTCAATCCCCCATTTGGTGAAAGGACCAACAACAATGATAAGAAACATGGGAGAAAGATGTTCCTACATATTCTGAGAGAAGATCTGACACGGGTGGCACTACTTGACCGCTTCAACGCAATATTTGATTAATGTAGGGCATAAGTAAACAACGCATAGAATATTTTTGGTTGTTGCCAACCCATACAAATGACCACCACATGCTCTAGTGTGGCAGTTTTTCAAAACACGCTCTTCTTCCTCGTGTATAAGGCATCGACGAAGAATTGAATATACACCTCGACGATACAAAGTGTCATCGAGTATGCGATAGTTTCATGCCTAATGGCGAATTCGTCGATGCTCATCGCAGAAAGCAGAAGTAGGGAACTTCAAAGTATGGAGATAGACTAATATATCTACATACCAGGGGTCTGAAGATGCGATTAGAAAAACATCTCCTTTGATAGGTGATTCTTCAGGCATGACATCACTAGACTCAACTGGAAGTTCCGAAATAAGTTCGGCAAAGACCAACGACTTTTTGGATTTTGAGGAAACAAAATCCAGGTCAAATTCTTGGAGGATTGAAATCCATCTACTGATATTTACACCAATGACCCATTGTGTCAACACATATTGGAAAGGGTTCACAATGACAATGAAAGTGGTCTTGTGAAGAAAAATGTATTGATGGAACCGCTAGACAACATGCACTACTGCCAAAACAAGCTTCTCAAGGTGGGAATAGTTAATTTCTGACACAACCAGGACTTGGCTCAAGTAATAAATAACATGATCTTCAAACAGATCTTCCTCTTGAACCAAGACCATGCCGATGGTCAACTCTATAGCGACCAAGTACAACAAGAAATATTTGTTAGAATCAGGAGGCCAGAGCAGAGGGGCAGACGTAAGGGCATGTTTCAATGCTTTTAAAGAGCACTGAGCGAATTTGTACCAACTGAATGGGACTCCCTTTTTTAATAGACACATAAACCATTTAGTGATCTCGACGTAATTCATGACAAAACGCCAAAGAAAGTTCACTTTCCCGTGTAATATTATAAGATGGGGTATTGTGCATGGGGGAGGCAATTGAACTATTGCCTCAACCTTGAGAGCATCAATCATGATCCATGTTGTTGAAATAATGAAACCTAAGAGATGACCTAATGTCATGCATAAACTTCACTTTTTAGGATTCAAGCAAATTCAATAGTAGCGACATCATTCGAATATTAGTCAGAGGTGTGTGGGATGATCATATCTTTTGCGGGAGCGTGATGATAGATCATCAAGATATACCTCGAATATATGTCTAAGTTCGTGGAAAGAAAATGACATGGCCCACTGAAAAGTGGCTCCATCATTCTTCATGCCAAACGACATCTTATGATATGTGAATGTGCCCCAAGGACAAATAAAAGTTTTTTTATGCTAGTCTTTGGGTTTGATCTAAATCTGGTTATATCCCGAAAAACCATCCATGAATGAAAAGACCTCGCATCCTGCACAGTCATCGACAATATGATTGATGAATGGGGTGGGAAAACTATCTTTCGGATAGGCCTTGTTCAAGTCATGGAATTCCATGCACACAAGAATTGTACCCTATTTCTTGTTAACCAGAATGGGGTTTGACACCCATTTCATCAACTGCAGGGGGTAGATAAAACCAACTTTATGTAGTTTCTCTACTTCAGCCTTAATTGCTGATGCTTTTCAAGGATTTACCCAACGAAGCTTCTATCGGACCATCTTGGCATCATGATAAGTCGTTATGTCATATTCGATGATTCTTGGATCTATACCTGGAATTTCCTATTAAGACCAGGAAAAAACGTCGCAGAATTACTTAAATAACTCCATATAAATTTTAATCTCTTTGGGGGAGCAGTCTGCTCCAATGAAAACATTATCCACGATGCCAGGGGTTCTGGAGATATCTATGGGGATTGTTTCAGTGATACTCGCCATATTATCCTTGACATAAACTATGTGCCTGGCCAAAGAATTAATAGGACAAGACCTATCTCCACTCACATTCAAAAAAAATTCGCCTGAGTTTATTCTTCTTAACTCCTGGAGGAAGTAAGATCTATAATGGAGATCATCCCAGGGTATGTTTGGACCAATCAATGCCTTAATAATCACCTCATATGAGGGAAAGACCAAGTCTAAAGGATCTGTAGTGTCAAGAGAACCTTGAGCCCAAATAGGCTCAATAATTGGATCTAACTCTTGTGCGAGAGTCGGATCGGGGTTGGCCGAATCTTGCTGGACAATGGTGTACGCAAATTTAGCTACGAACAAGGGCATGGTCATGCCAGAATGCCTCGTCCCTTCCATCAAAGTTGATGGGGAAGGAAGAGTCTACGGTTCATGAAAGTAAGTCGTTCAAAATGATGCCATTTGAAAAATTTCATCCCTAAGTTGGTCGGGGAAAGCCGATATGAGGTTGACATCGCTAGAAGGTGGTGGGTAATCAAATGTACCCATCAATTATGGGCACAAACCAACCCCTAAATTGATGGTGTCGGGATGAGGATTATTAATCATCGGGAACGTGGATTCCCTCGATGAAGGGTCAAGACGGAAGAAAGACAACTGGTTAATTGTCACAATCCGACCCTTGTGTGGAAATAACAAGAGACAAAAAATTGTAGAAACCACTGCATGCATTGCATAGGTCCAAATCCTTCTAACAAAAGGTTGTATTTGAGAGGTGCATCAACCACTTCAACTTTGACACACATGGTCTTTCCTCCTAATTACATGGGGAAAGAAAAAATGATTCCATGTGGTCTGAACGACTAACCGTCGAACATCGTAAGAAACGTAGATGACAGAGACAAACCGGGTTGGCCAATGTCCTTCCAACACACCAATGAAATCATGCAAGTTGAGGCAACCTTGTCAAGCACCGTACGTAAGATATTCCGAGTAAAATATTTTGTAGTGTAAGCCACTACTATCTGAAACAAAATGTGGTATGGAAGATGAGGTTTCAAGTCGGTCGGATTGAGAATGATTGCTCCCGGGTTACAAGTATCTGCTGATCCCAAGGCGGATAACATATCTTTTCTCTGTGAAGGGAAACTATGGAGGACTTCCAAAGAAGACATCGCATAAGGGGTTTGTGCCAAATCTTCCACAACGGAGTAGGTCTGGGAAGCCCTCGCATTCATATTATGAGAATCTTTCTTGAATGCACCTTTGGGGATGTGTGTCATTGTTTCTCCCATTGTCTTCTCAATATGGAAAGGAACTAGTGGGTTTGTGGCTTCTTTTCCGTTTTCAGGAGATTCTGACATTCCATAATCTCAGGTCTTGGTCACTATATGAGCATTGTCTTTCAACATGTAAACATTCACGGTGGGGTTATTACTAGTAGATGTGGGGGGTCCCTGACAACCCCTTTCTGTGCTCGAGGATGTTGAAGCTTGAGCCATGTTTTTCTCATGTGGAAATGGTTTTGTCAGCACAATAGTTTTTTGCTGCAATAGCTTCTAAGATTCCGCAAGTCAAGGAAATAGGTGAGTCGGGTGGTCCTCTGTGCAAAGGTTACACAGATACTTCGACTTTCTCTTCTATGTTTTTCCCACGTCAACATTGTTATTATCCTTTTTGTCCCCTTTACCCTTCTTGTTCCATTGTTTCTTCCTTCCTTCAGGCTGTTGGTTGGCCTTCGATTTCGTCAACTGCACACTGTGTACGTCTGATGTTTGGGTAGGCGGAATAGCCAAACCAAAGGTATGGTTGGCCATAGTCTGTTGTATCAAATTTTTTTGCAATTGATTCGTCAACAGATCAGTGGACTTTCCTTGTGTTGATCCCACAATACCATCGACATGGGGTCCAAAATTTTGTTTGGCCTTGTCGAGGATGGACCGTGGCGCATATGGAAAAATCTCATAGAGCATATTGGACTGAGAGTAGATTAGTTCAATATGTTGTACTCTCATTATTGCCTCCGCCCCTGAAAACACTCCATAATTTTCTACGTCCTTGGAGACATAAGGCACCAAAGACTTTAGGAACTACTCCATCAATAAAGTTGGTGGGACCTGGACCTTAATCAAGCTCTTCCGACGTCGCCATTCCCGGATGTGATTAGAGATATGGTCAGCCTTAGTCTGCTCAAATTTGGCCACTAATTCAGTGCCAACATCGTATCTCACGGTTAACTGGAAATGGTTCAAGAAGACCATTGCCAAGTCGTTAAATTAATAATACCTCGAGTGGTTGAGCTCAATATACCATTTCGCAGCACCCCCGATAACAGTGCATTGAGAAAGGAACAACAAGACAGAGTCATCTTGCAGTGAGTTTGATGAACACCATAAGTGAAAGGTTGTCACGTGATCACCTGGGTCTTCACGAAGCTTGCCTTCAAATTTTGGAATATTCGAGGGAAACTTAGTCAACATGGTGGGACAATGCAGATCATGAAAAATTGGGTCGTTGAGTAACCTTGAAAAGTCTGACAGATGTAGCATTTCCATAAATGGTAGTTTAGGTTGAGTACTATGTATAGGAAAAAGGGATCTTGGAGTTTGACTGGCACCAGGTTGTCAGGAAAAGTTGGACTACTGGTCATGGTTCTGGTAGAAACTGTGGCCTTGACTAGCATACGAAAACTACATTTGATGGGATATCATCGGCTGAATCCCATGATTGGATGACATGTCTTGGGAGGGGATTTCTCCCTGCGTTGTGTTCCAAGGATTTTGGAAGGGGATGCCTGTTATAACCCTAAAATGCACCATACAGGTTTACCTGGCATCAGGCCAACTCATGCCTCTTCCTAGCCAAAGCCATGCTGAATATTTCCTCAAAAAACCACTTAAAACAAACAACCCGCACCCTAACTTCTCACTGGGCGCGGGCAACAGCTTGCTGTCCTCTTACTGCACGCGGGTATCCGCGGGCTAGCTCAAAACAGCCCGCGAGTACCTAACAAATGCAAAAAATCAGGGAAGTTTCCGCCGAGACTCGGGGCTTTTTGTCAGTTAACTGAAACTCTCCGCCATGGATGGCCGAGAGTTCGACTAAAACCCTAGCTCTTCCTAGCCTATAAAAGGAGGGGTAGGGGTACTAATCAAAGGAGGAAAATCATAGTAAAGGAACTCTGCCAAATTGCCAAGCCAGTTTTGTCCCAACCCTTTAGCTTTGCCT
>ML790266.1:161511-212128 GCA_009831015.1 Picea engelmannii | reverse complement strand
TTTATTCTTCTCTTGTATGCATGTGAAGAAAGAGGTTTCAGATTCAGGTAGAAGGTCAAAAGTTAAGTCTTAAGGGTCATTTTCTGCGTATAAGTTTAGAGCCCTAGCTTATTAGTCCGTAGGGTAGAATACCCCACAACAATGCCCCTAGCTGATCCAACGGGTATAGGTATTAAACCTTGCCTGGGGTTCCATTGACCATGGAAGGGGTTTCCCTTGACCAACATCCCTTGCAAGGGAACAGATCCCTGCCAAGGATTCTAAATCCCATGAGAGGAGAAAATTCATGTACTTTCCCCTTGTGTAGTAATAGTACCCTGCACAGGGTTCTGTTGCCTAAAACTAGGGTTTCCCCTATCCGAGATGGAAACCGAAGAAAAATCGTTGTTCCCAAATGTGTCGAACACAGGGAATGACATAGATCCCACTGGCATAGTGTAATACGAAGGTCCTAAACTGCCTGCTCCAAATAATATGTAATTAGCATTCGGCCCGATGGGTTGTTGGAAAGCACCATCGAACGAGGGGGACGGAGGAGGTATATGTACCCCACTGTAATGGATAGCATTAAAAGGGATTGAAGTGCCCCTGGTAGACCCTTGCACGGGAGCGTTTGAGCTCCCTGCCCCTAGACCCATGGTTTGTAAGGTGGAGTAGGTAAGGAATGAGTTCGAATCAAAGCTGAGCATCCCATCTGAGAATGGAGGGCCTACCACACTCTGTGTAAATGGAGCATTGGTCGTCGTCGATGACGGTATCTGACCACTGCTCAAGGTAGAGGGAGTCAAAACCACTATAGTATGGACTGACGAAGGTGGGTTAGGAGGAAAAATATCCCCTGTGGTAGTAGGTGAAACAGGAGTATTAGGATTCCTGGATGAAGTAGCAAAATTTTCTTCCATGGCTTCTTGTAAGACTAACTAATGCTCGATAGGTGTCACCTTAGGAGGGACAACTTGTACTAAGATCAACGCCGAAAAGTCAGTAATTGGAGGGTTGGTTGGCTCGAGAGCTTCCACCCCAAGGTTAGAAATAGTAGGTTTCTTCAGATTCAAATAGTCTCCTCACAGATAAGGCTCAGGCACAGTTTCTTCTAGCCTGATCACTTTGAGCGAATCTTGTTGGTCAATTCTTCACCATAACGGTGGCAAAGGTGGCTCTAATGCAATTGGCAGTAGGCCTTGAAGCCTTTGTGACTGGAAGAGCTCTTGATCTTCCAATTTGTGAAGACATAAATCGACACAATAAGGATTAACTAGTGTTTAAACACCAAGAACACACTAGAAAATTTCCTATAAGACAAATCAAGCAATCAACTATATAGTAGGAAGAACAGTTACACTAGTCAACACTAGAGAAACTAACCAGTGCAAGTGAAACTCGAACACGAAAGCACCCTCTGGATATACTCTGTGAAGCGTGACCCTACGTCTTCCCTATTTACCACATTATACCCCTACAATAACCCGTGTAAGTCCCTAGAATATGGGCAACTAAGTTGCCATCTCGCAGTCAGTCACTAGGCGGGTACATTCGACAGTCGAGCAGACCGTAATGCATAGGATAACAAGTTTGAATCCTATCGAGGGTATCGAAATAAAGTGGTCTAGAATACAACAGAGGATATCTAACTAATTCGAGGTCCACAAAGCTCCATAGGAAAATGTAGTCAGTAGTAATCCCACGACAAATCCTCAATATGCATTCCCCGTTACGTTTAGTTCTTCTTTGGAGGGGTTATCTCCATTGTGTTTCCTCACGTGACCTCATGTTTAGACCTTGTGTTAGAGGGGGGTCCCGGATAAATTTTACGACATTGGAATTTAAAACTCCCTAACTTTTTCTCCAATGTTTGTTTAACGGCCTTGAAGAGTTTCCTCTCCAACCTAATTCAAGGCCCTAACCCAAAACTAGTTGGTTGACCCTACAAACATAAAAAGTCTAGTTAATTTTAGATTTAGCATTTTTTTTAATGGCTTGATTTACTCAAGGGATATGGCAGTGAAACTAGTGATGTTATAAGAGATGAAAAAGAGGAGAAAAATACGAAACTTGAAAGGAAAATTACTTCTAATCAAAATCAAATTTTTACAACTAACTCTTCGTAATTAACTTTTATTTAACTAACTTTTTCAAGATCTTGAAAAGAAAAACTAAAACGTATTTTTTCTTGAATACAAGCTACTTATGTTTCAAGAAATCAATAGAGAACTTAAACAACAAACTCTTTTTCCTTTTTAGAAAATAACCAACTCTAACTACTTTACCAAACTGATTTTTTTTTTTTTTTTTTGAAATTGCTTCAAACAGAAAAACTGAAATAAATCTGTTTTCTTTTTCTTTTTTCAAAGCAAGTGAAAGGGGTAAAAATAACACTAAAACAAGAGTGAAACAGATATTTAGCACACTGCGGATCACAGGGAATCACTCAAGAAACCAAGAAGGAAGATCTATAATTCAAAAACTTGCTTAAAACCCTTTCAAAAGTAAACACAAGAGACTAAGAAACAATTGAACTCTAACCCAGGCTATGGTTGTAAAATAGAGACTCTAGACTGATCCAAGAAAACCCTAAGAAGTGAAAAATTCAATCAGGAAAGAGTCCAACTCCCTCTTTTTCAAAACTTTTCTTGAAACAGAGACGCAGACTGTTGCATGAAAAACCTGCGTATGTATGCGGGTTGTTTACTAATCAGAGCATGTATGTACATGGATTGGCTCAAGATAGGGTGTGTACTACATCTTTCGAAAAAAGAAAATATCAGACAGAATTATAGGGAAACGACAAGTGATACTGCACCTGAAGATGACTAGAATCCCTTGACAGACTCAAAAAACACAACAGAAACTTGAAAGATGAACAAACCAATCAAACAACCCAAAACCCCCTAAAACACCCTAGAGGCTTCCCCAGTATGGTTGCCAATTCTACTAGCGGGAAAACCCCCCTTTAACTACACCAATTTTCAGAATGTAGGAAGATTGATTAACCTTCTAAAAGTCAATTAATTCTCTATACTACCCCAAACATACCAAAACACATATGAAGAAATCAAGGAAAAAGGAGATCGGGTAACTATACCTCTAATCCCACGTCTGGTGATGACCTCCTCGCACTTGGAAGTTCCACTGACTACACGCCTCCTCCTAGGGCTGACCTACATCCAAATATTGACAAAAAAAAAACTACAAGCATGCTATTCCATATATAAGTTAGGGTTAGATGTTAGAATGTCGAGCATAAACCAATAAAAGTATTCAAGACACCATCATTTGGGACAGGAAAATGTAATTCTTTTATTAATATCACAAAGATTATACCTTTATAATCTAATTCGGCCACCATTCCGCGAACCTGGTTCAGGCTCCTCTTCACCAATATCCAAGTGCACCTTGTATGAACTTCTCCTCTCAACTTTATGATCTCTTCTTGGGAAGTGAATGGGTTAAATGGAGGGATACGGGGCTAATGAGGGAATTTTGAGGCAAATTCTCACAAAAGGAAGCAATATCTTGGGCAAGGAATGGAAGTGAAATCACGCAGAGTTTCATGGTTCTTATGCTTAATTATGAAATGATACCCCAACACCTCCTTTTATATGACAAAAGGATGGTTATTCGGTTGGGTGGCGGGCTATAGCAGGTGGATTAGTTGGGAAACTACCAATAGCCCATAATCTCAACAAATTCCTTGCAACTTTTTATTTTTTTGCAACTTTTGCAAGTATACGCGGGCTGTCATGGTGCAACATGCATATGTACGTGAGTTGTAGTGGTGAAACTTGTGTATGTACGTGAGTTGTAGTGGTGAAAAAATAATATGTACACGGGAAGTAAGGGTGCAAGGTGCATACATATTTTAAAAATTGGTTTTTTAAGAAGAGTAACTCAACAATGCTTTGGAAAAAAATGCAAGTAAGAGGGCCAAGGCCACGTATGCATGTGTAGATCAATTTAGGGTTATAACAAGATGGATGCTTGTTTTCTTTTTCAACATTTTGTTAGATGTAAATAAGATCCAAATATCTACATGCTAAGAACCCCAGACTCCTTATTGATCTTAATACTATATGTTGATGACCTCCTGATCACAGGAAGTTCAACCTAAAAAATTGTTGTTGTCAAATACATTCTTCGTGACAGGTTTTCTATGATGGAGATGGATCCACTACACTTTTTCCTTGGTATCGAGATCAGTCAGGATTCTTCAAGCATCGAGCCATCTCAGACTAAGTATGTCAAGGATCTCTTGGTTAGACTCCACATGACCGACTGCAATTTGGCAGCCACACCCTTTATGTTTGGGGTACATCTTGAGGATGGTGGGGATAAACCCTTGGTGGAAAACACCTTGTATCAATATCTTTTGGGGATGTTTCTCTATCTCACCTACACCCAATCATATCTCTCATATTAGGAGAAGTTTCCAAGTACATGCAAGAACCACATGAGCTACATTGAAAAGGAATCCAAGTGCATCCTCAAATATGTTCAAGGCACCACTAGTTATGGGATCCACTATGTAGCAATATTTGCATTGGATCTCATAGGATTCACAAATTTTGATTTAGTTGGAGATAAAAAAGATCACAAGTCCACTTCTGGGTATGTGCTCATTTTGGTTTTTGGTCCCATCTATTGATCGAGCAAAAAGAAATCAATAATTTCTTTATCATCAATAGAGGTTAAGTACATAGGAGCGGTCAACATCATTATTCAGGAACTTTGGATTTAGAACTTCTTCACTGAGATCGACATCCAGTGTCATCATTCTATTATCATTTGGTGTGACAATCAAAGTACTCTCAGGTTTCTCAAGGAGCCAATACAACGACAACGAACGAAACACATCGAGATCCACACACCATGCATGAAAAGTCTAGAATCTACATAACTATTTCATTGACAATTCCAAATGCTTCAAATGCTAAGTAAGAAATCCAAATGATATAAGTGCTCGAAAGAAAACAATAGTATTTTGATTCATAACTTGAGAGACAGTGTGTTTGTCACATATGAAATGGAAACAAAGTTATATTTTTAGCATGATTGAGATCATAAACTAGAACGAAATAATTACATAGTTACCCAATTTGAATTAGTAATAAAGCATGATATATATGAAATCAAAGGAATGAAATAAAAAAAAATGTAACATTGTCTACAAAATCGAAGAACAACTTACGAACCCTACTACTATAGAACAAAGAAACAATGGCCAAATTGGTGAGTCCTCCCAATTTCCTTCCCACTCCTTAAATGACTGCATGCTTCAAGTGAATTGAAACACAAATTTGATCTCAAAACACTAGCATTATATTAAGGTGAATTTAGTAATACAATTTGATACAAGAAATGTTTATCTGAATGTCTAAGATCTAGTTGTCCATATATTTAACTCATCACCCCCCGAATCCCAATACAAGTCTTCTATGAAGTAAACATTATGCCAAGGGAAACCTTTTAATCGTCGATCCTATATCCATGGATCTCAACCAATGCATTTAAAACAAGGAAAAATAGATATGCAATTGGTTAGAATGGATCAACAACATGGATTACATAAAATATATATTCATAAGACTTCCACGATTTCATGACTGGAAGCATGGAATCATGATTCGATGCCTAGATTCCTCTCATTCAACATAGCGTTGACCAATATTTGACCATGGATTCCCATACTCAATACTAATGTTTGAGCTAGGAAAATAGGAGAGAAACCATCTTGAAGTGATGTTAGACAAAACCCATATCCTTGATTTGTTCTTCAGGTATAAAAAATAGTCAAATCGATGGGAAAGATGTCAGATTGTGACTTACAGGATTTTTGGTAGTAAAATGGGTTCCTACACGACTAGTTTACTACTATATTTCCTATGGTGGTTCCTTTGTAATTCCAGTAATTAACTCGACCCTGTAATTCTAGTAGTAAAACGAGATCTAGTAGTAACTTATTTACTACCAGATTTTCTATATTCTGCACATGAAACTAAAGATTCCAATAACAATCAACTAAGGAAAATTATATCCCAGATGTCTACCGAAACATGAAGGATTTAGCCTAGAAACCTCAATGATTACCTTATATATAATATGGTTAAATAACATGAAGAAATAACATATATGATGACAATGGGTAAGGAAATAATAGAAGAAAGGGAAAAGGTTAGATCAAGATAGTCAAGTTGGTAGTCACAAAATAGGACAAAACTATGACTCAACATCTCCCCCACACCCAAGTTGTTAAATGTCCTCAGGAAACCATGTCCCTATCACAAACATTTTTTGTTCTATCTTCCTTCAACATTAGGTGTGCTCACCTTCTTGAACTAATATGTTCAAGTTGGTGGAGAGAGTTTGTTGGTACCTATGTTTCTGGTGAAAAAATTTGATGTTTAGCCTTCGATTATGCTTATGCACTTGTCCTAACTCCTTATACCATTTCCTAGCCTTTTTAAATAGGAACTTGTATTTAGATTCCAATCTATCCCTTTCCTCTCATAACTAGGCATGCTTCTTTTTTAGAACCTCATTCTCTTTCTTGATGTATCTCTCCAATATCTCATATTTTTTAATCTTTTGCTTGAAATCCTCAATTTTCTTGTCTTTATTCCCTCGTTTTGGTAGACCAATAGAATATATAAGACTGGTATGTATTGGACTAAAGGGTACTATGCCTTATCCATGATCAAATTCTTCCAAGTCCACCCCACTTGAGCACTCGAACTCTGGAATGACATTCTTGGTTGTTGATTCGAGTTCTTTCTCCTCCAGGGTCAAACTTATGTGGACTAGGGAAGAAGAGATATATTTAGTGGAAGAGTGGGTTTGAGGTCTCTATGGAATTATTTTAATTGTCTCAACTTCCCGTTCTTCCTCTGACATACTCTACTTAGGGTTCTGGAAAATTTTCATGGCTTTGCTTATGGTAACCCTAACATAAGGAACCTCTAATATTTCTACTAGTGGAGCTGCATGGATTTCCTCTATGATTTCAGGTTGCACCTCTACTGGTGAGAATGAAGGAGGTTCTTCTACCACAATGATGCAGGACCATCGCCAATTTCAAGTGAGCATGGGGAAAGCGCCAACACATTTTAGACACATGATAAATTATTTAAAAACTTTTGAAGATAAATGCGCCAAAACGTAAATGTGATAGTTAAGGAGAGGCGTACTTATATATTGTAAAGGACCTTGAGTGATCCGCTCTCATCCATAGTAGGTAGAAAGAATTTATGTTATTAGGTATCTTTTAATTCTCAGAGTTGATAGTTTTAGGAGTGGAGGGAAAACGGATATAGACACCCTCATTGTGTAATTGTAACATAGAAGGAGGATGCCAATTGAGAGCAGAGTAGTGAAGAACATTACCAAGAAGAAGAAAAGAGAGCATACAGAGCTGGAACAGAGAAACTGTAATTGAAAAACACCCATGTACAGAGATTAAGTTAATAGAAGAAGTCTTAATTCAGATTCATGGCGTTGTAGTTGTTTCTTGTATGTGTATGTTGAATGGTATGTTCATAATTTTACTCTTTCCGTTATACATTTGCTTTCTATGCTGTGTATGGATGATTTCTTGTTAAATGTTTGAAGTCTGAGAGAGAAAGAGTTAGGAAATGAGTTTCAATTATTTCTCTATCTGAGCGAGGGTTCCTGCAAGGAGTGCAGTTGAATTGTCCGCAAGGAGTGCGTTGACAAAAAGGGTTCAGAGGTTTGTCTTTGAAAACTCAGATAGATTAGCTTTTGTTCTCATTCCCTCAAAGGTGCAGTTAGGCACATGAGTCATGCAATGTGTGCACAGACCAATCTTGAATACATGGTTTGAAACCTGAGAAGCTATTGAAGGATTTGTCGCTGCAAGGAGTGCGCAGAGTTAAAGGTGTTCAACACTGAAGTGATTGAGGGTTGCCACAAGGAATGTGTGCAGGAGGTTCTTGAAAAGCTGGAAGTCGTGGAATACCCCCCAAAGGATTCGAACCTGCTAAGTCATCGAAGGGAAGAGACGAACGATCAAATTTCTTTGTAGAGGATTAGCGAAATCCCGCCAGCCATCCGATCTGATAGAGAAGCAAGGAGGTTACGGTTGTTTCCAGAGTTTCAAGGTCAGGAGATCGTGAGCTGTTGGATCCTCACATAGTTACCCGTTAGCTGTAGGATCTGACTAGATTTGCACGAGGGTTAAACTCTTGCAAGCAGAGTGAAGGTCCCGAAAGGTGTCGGGATATCAGAACTTTAGAATTCGGGACTTCGGGAGTCTAGAGGAAAAGAGATTGGGTCACTTCATAGTGGAAACCCCGATCTTGATCTGGACCATCCATCTGTTGGGACACGTGGTGGAGATCAAGCACCCGTCGGTATTTCGACTACCAGGGTTTTAAGTTGACAGAGAAACTGCAACATTGGGGAATCGCAAGTCGCGAAATCCCGAGACTGAATCAGGACCATCCGTTAGTTGAGACAGGTGACGATAATCAAGATCCCGTCGACATTTCGCATGTCGTATTTTCAGGGTTCAGGAGGATAGGAGGACATCGACATTTGACTTCGTGAAATCATGAATGATCGAGGACCAATCATCAGTTGGAACACGTGGTGGAGATCGGAATCCATCGGCATTTCGGGATTTGACATTTCGCGAATCCTGAAGACAGGAAGCACACACATTTTAGAACTGTGAAGTCTGAAACCCTGATAAGGTCGAAAGCTCCGGTGTGGGGCCGACTGACGTCATTTCAACATATAGGAGGTAAGGAATCAGAACTTCGGGAGTTCTGAGGGAAAGAACCCATAAGAATTTTAGTTCCCGAAACTGCGAAGTGACAAGGACCATCCATCTCTAGGGGACACGTGGCATCAATCTAGGTCTTCAAAGGAAAATCCGGAAAGGGATACCATTTCAGGAAATCGAAATTTGGAGGATCGGGAATCTTGAGGACAAAGGGGTCCATGCGTTTCGGCATTCGAAAGCCCAAAATCGCGAAAGACTTAGGACTGTGATCATATGGAATAGTGGTCATGTGGACCAAAAGGTAGCCACAGAGACTAACCTCTTTTGAATTCGTTCCGGCATTTCGGGAAATCGGAGATCGGGGAATCGAGAAGGCTGAGGTTCTCGACAACAGATATCGCGAATTCCCGAAACCCAAAATTTCGGTTGGGAAGAGATCAAGGATGCGCAGAAGTTGTGACAGGGGGAAAGAGAAGGACCTGTGAATTGGGTTTTTAACAAAGATTCTAGTGAGGAATCGAAAGAGCCACTTCGGTTCGAAGGTAAATTTAGAATGATCCGTTAAGACCGGGAGGTCAACGTAGAATATTTGTCGAGGCAAAAGGTGACGTCTGCGTCAGGTTTGGTATCAGAGAACAGAAAGGGTTCTTTGCTTTCTGTGGCAAGGAAAAGGAAAATTCACCATACCGCCAAGAAGAAGGGACATGCAAACACCCGATCTGCCAAAGGAAAGGGAAATACCAAGAAGAAGAGGTAGGTAGATGCCTGACCCAACCATGGCAAGAGAAATGCGTGATTTACGCACCAGACTTGAGGACATGGAGACAACACAGAGACGCACAGCCGGTGTTGGGGATCTTAGTGATTCCGAAAGTGAAAATGAAGTTGAACATGAAGAAGAAGAAGTTTCGATGGAAGATGCCGCAAATGAACGCTTGATTAGAGCTGTCGCAAGGATGGGTGCCAGGGAAAAAATGGACATCCTAGTTTATGAAGGAAACCTGGACACTGAAGAGCTTCTAGACTGGATTAGAGCTCTGGACACTTATTTCGACTATGAAGATGTCGACGAAGACAAGAAGGTCAAACATGCTATCACAAGGCTGAAAGGACATGCAACATTGTGGTGGGACGAACTACAAGCTGACAGACGCTATAAAGGCAAGCAAAAAATCAAGAGTTGGGATAGGATGATTGCGAAGATGAAGGCAAAATTCATTCCCAGAGATTACCAGATTACTCTGTTTCGAAGAATGCAAAATTTGAGACAGAAGCTGATGACAGTGAAGGAATATACCGAAGTATTCTACAGGATGAACATCAGGGTAGGTCATTGGGAAAGCGATGATGAAAAGGTTTCTAGGTACATGAATGGCCTGAGATATGACATTCAGGATGAGATGAGCATGGTAACCATCTGAACGATGGAAGATTCTTATCAGATGGCTCTAAAGGCTGAAGAGAAGCTGAGCCGAAAGCAGGGTCAAAGAGGCCAAGGCAGAAGTCAAGCCAGGGGAAAATCAGTTGTCCAAGATAAAAATCACAAACCCAAGGAGGACTGGAAGAAACCTAAGGCTCAAACTGAAAGAGGTGGAACCTCACAGTGAGGGAAATATGTTGAACAGAGAGGGAAACATAGCGAACAAAGAGGAGATTATGCTGATAATAATATTTTTCCTCGTACTAGAGGTAGAGGAAGAGGAAGAGGTGGAGTAATAAAATGCTTCACATGTGGAAAGAATGGACAAAAATCTTATGAATGTCCAGACAAGAAGAAAGAGAGTGGAGAGACTCACATTGCCGAAGCACAGAGGCGGAATGTTGAGGCAGAAGATGTTGAAGGCGGAAGATCGTTGATGATGCAGAAAGTTATTTTGACACCAGAGAAGGAGGTGGAAAATCCAGTACAGAGAAACAGACTTTTTCAGACTGCTTGCAAAACCAAGGACAGGGTATGCAAGGTCATTGTGGATAGTGGTAGAATAGACAATCTCTTTTCAACGAAGATGGTAGAAAAGTTGGAGCTGGAGACGATTGAACATCCAAGTCCATATAGAGTTTCATGGCTACAAAAGGGACATCAGGTAAATGTCACTAAACAATGTTTAGTTGAATTTAAGATAGGAGGATATAATGATAATATACTTTGCGATGTTATTCCCATGGATGTTTGTCATTTATCGCTGGGTAGACCGTGGAAATATGACAGAAATGTGATTCATGATGGGAGGATGAACACAGACACCTTAGAAAATAATGGGAGAACTCACATGTTTCTTCCAATCAAAGATAAGGAAGTGAAACCTGAAGTAAGTAACACTGTACTTCTCATGAGTGGGAAGGAACTCCTTAACGAGGTCAAGAAGAAGGAGGAACCACAATTCATTGTGGTCAGGAAGCCAATGATTGTTTTAACCAACACAAGGATAGATTATTTACCAGAAGAAGTTCAGGAACTGCTGGAAGAGTTCATTGACATAGTAGTGGATGAACTACCTCATTCATTGCCACCAATCAGAAGTGTGAGTCATCATATTGATCTCATACCTGGAGCCAATTTACCAAACAAAGCAACGTACAGATTAACGCCGCAGGAGAATGAAGAGGTCAAAAGACAAGTTCAGGATTTGTTGGATAAAGGGTTGGTTAGAGAAAGATTGAGTCCATGTGTTGTTCCAACAGTACTCAGTCCAAAGAAAGATGGAGGCTGGAGGATGTGCACTGAATCAAGGGAAATTAACAATATAACCATCAGGTATAGATTTCCATTACCAAGGATGGATAATCTGATAGATTTCTTAAGTGGAGCAATTTTTTTTTCGAAGATTGATTTGAAAAGTGGATATCACCAGATTTGTATGAGGGAAGGTGATGAATGGAAAACAACCTTCAAGACTAACGAAGGGTTGTATGAATGGCTTGTTATGCCATTTGGTTTAACAAACACACCAAGTACCTTCATGAGGTTGATGAACAAAGTCCTGAAGGAGTTCATCGGAGAATTTGTCATTGTGTATCTGGATGATATACTGATCTTCAGTAAAACAGAGGCAGAGCATCTAAAACACTTAGCTACAATGATGAAGAGATTACAGCAAGAGAAGCTGCTGATAAACATGAAGAAATCCTCATTCATGAAGACATAACTCATCTATTTGGGCTTTGTTATTTCTGTAGATAAATTAAGGATGGATCTAGATAAGGTGGAAGTGATCAAGAATTGGCCATCACTGAAGAGCATATTTGAGGTGAGAATTTTTCACGGATTGGCTAGTTTCTGCCGAAAGTTCATCAGGAATTTCAGTGGAATTAGTGCACCGATGATGGACACAGTGAAGAAAAGACACAAATATTTTCACTGGACAGAAGAGGCCGAGAAGAGTTTTAATCAGTTGAAGAGGAAAATCACGGAACAACCAATTCTGGTGTTGCTTGATTTCCAAAAAACATTTCAAGTGAAATGCGATGCAAGTGGATTTGCAATAGGGGCAATCTTAAGTCAAGAAGATCGGCCGATAACATACTTCAACGAGAAGCTGAATGAAGCGATGGTGAAGTACTCCACATATGACAAGGATTTCTATGCTATCATTCAGGCATTGAAGAAGTGGAGACACTATTTGATTCCAAAGGAGTTTGTACTATACAATGACAATCATGCACTGCAGTTTGTGACTCGACAGGAAAATTTGAATCAAAGACATGTAAAATGGGTCGAATACATGAAAAAATTTACTGTTGTAATTAAGCATATTTATGGAACTGCTAACAAGGTTGTTGACGCTTTGAGCAGGAAATGTTTGCGGTTGCAGGGGTTCAGAGTTAAAACACTGGGTTTTGATGACCTCAGGGACATGTATAGAGATGATCCATATTTTAAGAAGGCATATGAAGCAGCTGAGAATCCAATTCTCAGAGATAGAAGTCAATGGACAGAATACATAATCCAGGAAGGATTTTTGTTTAAAGGTAATCAACTTTGTATTCCAAAATGCTCCATGAGGGAGAATTTGCTGAAGGAGAAACACAGTGGAGGATTGGCCGGGCACTTTGGTCATGACAAGACATTCAAAAAATTGAATGAGTCATATTTTTGGCCGGTAATGCAAGAATATGTCAAGAGTTTCGTGGATATATGTAGAATTTGCCAGCATTCGAAAGGAAAGAGACATAATGCAGGATTTTATCAACCATTGCCAATACCTGAGAGGCTGTGGGATGCAGTCAGCATGGATTTCATATTGGGGTTGCCAAGAACACAAAGAGGGTTTGACTCAATCTTTGTGGTGGTGGATAGATTTTCCAAAATGGCACACTTTATTCCATGTCATAAAACCAACGATGCAACTCACATTGTGAATCTTTTTTTCAAAGAAGTCATTCGACTTCACGGCTTACCAAGGAGCATAGTTTTGGATCGAGACACTAAGTTCATGGGACACTTCTGGAGAACCTTATGGAAGAAGCTGGGAACAAATTTATCATTCATTTCAGCTTATCATCCTCAGACAGATGGACAGACAGAAGTCGTAAAAAAGAGTTTAGGAGACTTGCTGAGGAGCTTGGTGACAGAACACCACAACCAGTGGGACAAGATATTACCACAGGCGGAGTTTTCTTATAATGATTCAATCAATAGAATCACAGGAAAAATTCCATTTCAAATTGTTTATGGCATGCAGCCGAGAGGAATTTTTGAGCTGAGGGATTCAGAACAGATTGCGACTAGGAGCGCTAGTGCATAAGACTTCGCAGAGGCGATGAAAGAACTTCACAACTAGGTGAAGGAGCGTTTACAGAACTCGAGCCAGGAGTATAAACGAAGAGCAGATCAACACAGGAGACAACTTCAGTTTGAGGTTGGTGATTTCATTCTGGCACATATGAGAAAGGAAAGTTTCCTGAAGGGGACATATAACAAACTAAAGATGAAGAAGATCAGACCATGTAAGGTCTTGAAGAAATTTGGAGCAAATGATTATGATATTGAATTACCCAATGGGATCAGAATTTCTCCGATATTCAATGTCTCAGATTTGTACCCATACAAAACTGTGGAAGCAGGAACAAGTGATGAACAACCAGAGATCTAGTGGACAAAGTAGATGCCTGTTGCAGAGAATCCACAGATGGAAAGCATACTAGACAAAATAATTAGCAAGAAGACCAGAAGAAGACAATACTTTGAATACTTGGTCAAGTGGAAAGGACATCCAGTTGAAGATGCCAACTGGGAGAATGAAGTAGAGATTTAGAAGCATGTATAGACCATGCGAGAGATCATGGGCAAGAGCCCATGAAAAATTTCAAGTGAGGGAGTATGATGCAGGAGCATCGCCAATGTCAAGCGAGCGTGGGGCAAGCGCCAACACATTTTAGACACATGATAAATTATTTAAAAACTTTTGAAGATAAATGCACCAAAACGTAAATGTGATAGTTAAGGAGAGGCGTACTTATATATTGTAAATTAACTTGAGCGATCTGCTCTCGTCCATAGTAGGTAGAAAGCATTTATGTTATTAGGTAGCTTTGAATTCTTAGAGTTGATAGTTTTAGGAGTGGAGGGAAAACGGATATAGACACCCTCATTGTGTAATTGTAACATAGAAGGAGGATGCCAATTGAGAGCATAGTAGTGAATAACATTACCAAGAGGAAGAAAAGAGAGAATACAGAGATGGAACAGAGAAACTGTAATTGAAAAACACCCATGTACAGATATTAAGTTAATAGAAGAAGTCTTAATTCAGATTCATGGCGTTGTAGTTGTTTCTTGTATGTGTATGTTGAATGGCATTTTCATAATTTTACTCTTTCCGTTATACATTTTATTTCTATGTTGTGTATGGATGATTTCTTGTTAAATGTTTGAAGTCTGAGAGAGAAAGAGTTAGGAAATGAGTTTCAATTGTTTCTCTATCTGAGCAAGGGTTCTTGCAAGGAGTGCAGTTGAGTTGTCCGCAAGGAGTGTGTTGAAAAAAAGGGTTCAGAGGTTTGTCTCTGAAAGCTTAGATAGATTATATTTTGTTCTCATTCCCTCAAAGGTGCAGTTAGGCATAGGAGTCGTGCAATGTGTGCATATACCGAGCTTGAATCCAGGGTTTGAAACTTGAGAAGCTATTGAAGGATTTGTTGCTACAAGGAGTGCGCGGAGTTAAAGGTGTTCAACACTGAAGTGATTGAGGGTTGCCCCAAGGAATGCGTGTAGGAGGTTCTTGAAAGGCTGGAAGTCGTGGAAGACCCCCCAAAGGATTCATACCTTCTAAGTCGTCGAAGGGAAGAGATGAACGATCAAATTTATTTGTAGAGGATTAGCGAAATCTCGCCAGCCATCCGATCTGATAGAGAAGCAAGGAGGTTATGACTGTTTCGAGAGTTTCAAGCTCAGGAGATCATGAGTCGTTGGATCCTAACCTAGTTACCCGTCATCCGTAGGATCTGACTGGATTTGCACGAGGGTTAAACTCTCGCAGGCAGAGTGAAGGTCCCGAAAGGCGTCGGGATATCAGAACTTTGGAATTCGGGACTTCGGGAGTCTAGAGGACAGGAGATCGGGTCACTTCATAGTGGAAACCCCGATCTTGATCTGGACCGTCCATCTTTTGGGACACATGGCGGGGATCAAGCACCCGTCGGTATTTCGGCTACCATGGTTTTAAGTTGATAGAGAAACTACAACATCGGGGAATCGCAAGTCGTGAAATCCTGAGACTGAATCAGGACCATCCATTAGTTGAGACAGGTGGCGATAATCAAGAGCCCGTCGGCATTTCGCATGTCGGATTTTCTGGGTTCAAGAGGACAGGAGGACATCGACATTTGAATTTTTGAAATCGCGAATGATCGAGGACCGTTCATTGGTTGGAAGAGATGGTGGAGATCAGAATCCATCGACATTTCGGGATTCTGCATTTCGTGAATCCTGAAGACAGGAAGAACACACATTTCGGAACCACGAAGTCCGAAACCCCGATAAGGTGGAAAGCTCCGGTGTGGGGCCGGCTGACGTCATTTCAGCATATAGGAGGTCAAGAATAAGAACTTCAGGGGTTCCGAGGGAAAGAACCCATAAGCATTTTAGTTCCCGAAACCACGAAGTGACGAGGACCATCCATCTTTAGGGGACGCGTGGCAACAATCTAGGTATTCGAAGGAAAATCCTAAAAGGGAGACCATTTCGGGAAATCGGGATTCGGAGGATCGGGAATCCTGAGGACAAAGGGGTCCATGCGTTTCGACATTCGAAAGCCCGAAATCGTGAAAGACTTAGGACTGTGATCATATGGAATAGTGGTCATGTGGACCAAAAGGTAGCCATGGAGACTAACCGCTGTTGAAGTCGTTTCGGCATTTTGGGATATCAAAGATTGGGGAATCGAGAAGGTTGAGGTTCTCGACAACATGGATCGCGAATCCCCGAAACCCAAAATTTCGGTTGGGAAGAGATCAGGTATGCGCAAAAGTTGTGACATGGGGAAAGAGAAGGACCTGTGAATTGGGTTTTTAACAAAGATTCTAGTGAGGAATCGAAAGAACCGCTTCAATTCGAAGGTAAATTTAGAATGATCCGTTAAGATCGGGAGGTTAGCATAGAAGCTTTTCCGAGGCAAAAGGTGACGTCTGCGTCACACAAACTTATTCCTTTTTCTGAATTTACATTTTCCCAAGGACTTTGGGGTAGTAGGGGGATCCTTAAAAACCTCAGGTGGCACTAGTGTTGAATATCATGGTACAAGAGTTTCCTCTACCACGACACCCTTCTTCTTGATAGATTTACATTTTCTTGAGGACTCTCCTTATCATTTATCATGAAGGGTATATTTTGTGGCCTTGGGTTGTGCTTCTATGGATAGCATTGCAAGTGACTCCTCTGTCACAAACCTCTTTATTTTGTTGTAATTTCATTTTCCCAAGGGATCTTTCTCATGTCTCTCAATAGAGGGATTCTCTATATCTTTTGGTTGTATTTATGTGATGACCTTCCTCTTCTTAATAGGTGTAGTCTATATCTTCTTGGAATATTTCCCTTTATACTGATCAACAGAGGTCCAAGAAGGGTTCTCATCAAATCCATTCTAGAACACAAAATGGTTCCATGTCTAATGTTACTTTTTTAATATGTCATCCAAAAGTAATTTAACCAGTCCATGATGAAAAAGGTTGGTATTAACACTCTCCGGGTGTTTTTGAACATGAGAGGCCATCTTGGTTAAACTTCTCCAAAATAAAAATGGGAGATTCATCCTTTGTCCTCCTTGAAACTGCAATAGGAACCTCATATGATATAAAAACATAATTGCACACCTTCCTTCATAAGTAATGTAGTTTTGGACAACGAAAAAGAATGTCCCTCCATTCTTCTTCTACCCATATGTAGGGAATCCCCTTTCTCCAATATGGATTGTGATGGTATGAAAATAAAAAATGATTGTAATATACCTTGATTCTTTTACCTTTAAACCAATGCTCACAATTTGGTGGAATTACGGTGCATGAAGCAATAGATCTATTAGTGACATGCAACACCAAATTTATGAGCTCCATGTCCATCAAATCTCTTGGTGAATTCTTTAGTAATTTTTTTATTATATCCTTTCAACTTTTCACAAAACAACATCCATCCCACTTCCTAAAAAAGTTGTCTAGTCTTGGGATAATTTTGAAGAATTCCACCCATGCTAGTTCTTTTATAAAAATTGTCCATTTCTTCATTATATCTCTCTCACAACCTTGCTCGAGTATGAAGTGTTTGTTTCAACACCATCTCCTTCACTATATGTGATACCAAAAGAAACAATGGGTTGAGTAGGGTTGATGGTATTTTAAGGTTGAGTGAACGAATGTAACGACCAACTCAAATTTGATTCCTTCACGTGATTCAAATCATGCAGGGGGTTGGTAAACCATACATGATGGATTGTCACATCAGGTGCATGCATTAGTTGGAAAGATGGCGATGTAATTTTAGATAAGGTAATGATTATCATTATAGGTTATGATCGTGTTTATGCATGTGGACAAAAAATGGGAGATAAAAGGTTTCAACAATATCATAGGCTACATTAACCCTCATGTTGTAATAAACATACATAAAGAGAAATTTACTTCACATTGATTACCTTCCATTGATATAAACTGGCATACCCAAATTGGTTGTTCCGGTAGTAATGTAGTAATATGACTGATAAGATACATTGGTGTCCTATCGAAACTGAAGATTCTGATAGTAAACTGATCCTTTGTAGATATAGGTCGATTACTGGAATGAAGGTATCCTCCAGTAAACAGATACCCTTGGCAATGCAATTGAACTAATGGAATTTCTAGAGTAGTCAACTGTTTTCATAATGAAGATTTTCCCCCTATGTTCATCATGCATTCTCTACATCCTTGTTGACTGACATAAATATTATTGAAATGGAAAACTGAAAAAAAATCTATTGTGTTGGATCAAAAATTAAAGTTGTGTTAATCTAGGTGTCTTTGCAAGAATTATAATGTTGGAGAGAAGGAATGTCGACAATGGATAAATAGGGGTTGCTTCAAGCTCTATATCAGGAAAATATGTTGAGAAACTGAGTCAGGACTAACCATAGATTATCTCCTTTTGAAACTAGCCAATCTGCCTGTCCCAACAATATTCATATCCTTTTTATTGCTAAAGAAAATGAAATTTGAAATTGTTGTATAAGATAAGATAGGGAGTCTTCAAGTGTACCAAACATGTGGGATGATGTTAGAGGTAGAGTTAGCTACATAAACACATCAATTGTTGAAGGAAATATTTTCTTTAGAAGTCAAATTATATTGCAGGTTGAAGTGGGAAATTGTGGAACATGATGCGTATTGAGGGATGAAAACTAAGTATTGACTATGGGACATGATTAAATTTGTTGACTTGTTGGAAGAAAAAATGAATGAAAAGGAGTTGTGGTGACTGCCAACAAATTAAACTATACCTGGATGATTGTTTGATACTGAATGGAAACCCTTATTAGAACAATATATGAATGTGTTGATGAACTGCTACTACATGAGATTTTAGAATAAGAAAATAAATTGTTGCAAGCTATTATTGATACCATAAACCCTACAGTATTCATATATAACCCATAGTTGTACAATTAAATCTATTTGAATAAACTTACTTGAAGTCAAATATAGAAAGAATTCATTGGATTACCAACCATTAATGTAAATGTTTAACCAATGTGAGACAACTCACCAGTCATGAAAATGAGTGTCAAGGTACCTAAGTCATCTTGACAAGAACAAATGAATGTGTTGGAGTTGAATCACTTGCAAGATCTGTCAATTAAGAGACCTTGATGAATTCCCATTGTTTATAGCGAGGAGGATTTCCATTTATGTATGCAAGTACCAAGGTACTTATAACCATCTATAATATCGATCCCAGATGATGTGTTGGAGTTGATGGGATGAAATTTGTTGGAAGGTGGTCCATAAGGAATCCCACATAATCTGACATAAGCATAAAACACAAATCATTTTGAAGAACTATAGTAAAAAAATGGAACCAACATGAACTTACAGAACTTATTGTGAATCTTTCCCACCATGAATCTTGGTTTTCAATAAAGATTCATGTCTAGTTGCACCAATCACCTGTTTTTCACAATGAAGGTTATTTTTATCTTTACTATTCTATTTATTTATTTATTATAATATCCTACTCTACTTGAAAAACAAAAAAAATGTTTTCAAGTGTAGGAGTATTTCCAATGTAACCATGTGTGTAATACGATTACAAATGTACTCACATTCCAGTTTGAAAAATATACTTTGATAAGTATTATAACATGAGGGACCAACTTCCCTAATTGTGATGATGTTAAGAACTATTGAAGAATAGAGTGGTGCCTCATTCTGATGGTTGCCTGGAAATAAATTTCAATGCAGTCATGTTGTCGTTGGTTTGCTTGTTCATTAGCACTTCTTTGTATGTCCTCCTTTGTCATGCCATGCATATATTTTACTATTTTTTGATTGGTCTCTTGAATGCATAAAGGATCTGATGAAAAACATGGTAGAAATTCCTCATATTCATGTTCTTCTAGTTGATCTTCATTAAATGCTTTCCATGGATCTTTGTCTCTTCTAGGTCTTCTTGATGTTGATCATGCAATTCTTTCTCTTATATCACTTCCCCGCATGTATATATGTTATTGATGGTTGTCAGGATTTTCTCCTCCTGAGATGAAGATATGTTTTCGGCTACTTCTAGGATTTGAGATATTTCTTGGAGTAACATTCTCCTTTACTCAACAGATTATCAAACATGCTTTAATTATTCATGCTAGAAAATAGTTCTTGTATTGCAACATGGATTAGTATATTGGGGATTCTTACAATACCTTAAGAAAAACTTTTTTATTTTAAAGAAATAAATGAAATTTGCTAAAATAAAAAAATTTCAAAGAAAAAACTCATAATGTACTCAGATGCCCTCACGTTAATAATACCCTTGTATCACAAATTTATCTATTGATATGATTTACATTCTTCCTTTCCATTAATAAAACTGAAAGAAAACACACTTTCATAAAAACAGACTTGCATGAAAGGAAACAACGAGGCTTCGGAGAAACTCACTAAAGTGAATGCATTGGGATAGAACCCTTCTAAAAATTTTGAAGTAAGGGTTCCTTTGCGTATAACCACTTCTCCTCCCAAAATTTGCAATTATATCTAAATTACACACAAAACGGGAAACTTGTTAAAAACATATACCTATGATTTAATCCCTTTAGCATCTCCCCAACAACGATGCCAAAAATGTCAGTTAATTTAATTTCTTAAATTCCAAACATTAAATCATCAATCCAGGAGTTCGTAGACTTCGAGATGCAAGCACAAGAAATGCATGATCAAAGACTATTCTAACATATGCTAACAACTTTTACTAACAAAACACACTTCGAAATGAAATAAATGAAATCAAATGACAAATCACCAAAGGACTTATCACTG
This sequence comes from Picea engelmannii, assembly GCA_009831015.1. Classification (NCBI taxonomy): domain Eukaryota; kingdom Viridiplantae; phylum Streptophyta; class Pinopsida; order Pinales; family Pinaceae; genus Picea; species Picea engelmannii. The sequence continues at coordinate 191,397 of ML790266.1, read as the reverse complement.
GGATATAAAAACAACTTAGTGTTATAAAGGTTCTGAATCACAATATTTCATACATGGATGTTCATGAGATCTTTCATGAGTAGCTTACTAAAGTTTCATTCCTTCAATGAGTTTTTGTAGTGAGTTGTGGGAAACTAAAGATAAAACAATTTAAAACAATATGAAAAGAATCTCGTTCACTGGGTATAAAAACAAAGAAGTTATTTGCTAGGAACATGCTATAGGCTTTCACTCAAGCAAATCTTAAATGTTCCTATATGCAATTCTTGGAGAAAATATTGTTCCTACCTTCAATGACATTGTTCTTTTAATTGCAAAAGAAAAAAAGGCATGTAAAATACTACTGAGAAAAACATTCTACTCCACACATTAACAATTTGCAAAAGAAAAGGAAATGATCTTCACTGGATTAACAATTTAGAGTTTTCAAAGGCACATGTTATGTTTCTTTCACTGTGAGGTACACAATTTTCACATAACAGAATTAAACTCAATGTTATCGTTTAACCTTTAGTGGTATTTGTTCTTCCTGCACTCAAAACAATTTAATTAGTAAAATAAAAGGGCGATAAAGGAAAAAAGAGAGAATCGATCCACACACCATGCATGCAAAGTCTAGAAGCTACATAACTCTTGCATTGACAATTCCAAATGCTCAAAATTCTAAGTATGAAATCCAAATGATACAAGTTCTCGAAACCAAACAATATTATTTTGATTTATAACTTGAGAGACAATGCATTTTTCACATATGAAATGGAAACAAAGTTATATTATTAGCATGATTCATATCATAAAGCAGGACGAAATCATTACAAAGTTACACAATTTGAATTAGGAACAAAACATGTTATATATGAAATCAAAGGCATGAAATCGAAAACAGAGTAATGATGTCTACAAAGTAAAAGAACAAATTACAAACCCTACTGCTATATAACAAAGTAGCAATGGACGAATTAGTGGGCCCTCCCAATGTTCCTCTTAATCTTGAGCTATATTATGGTGTTCCATCAAAGCTCTTCTAGGAATGCATTGTAGCAATTGGGATGGAAAATATGGGTGGAGGCATCAAAGAACTCTCTACTTATTTGATTATTTATTTTAAGGTGACATTTTCATTTTCCATTTCATTAACAAAAATATTTAAAGCTTGACCCGTGGCTTCAAGAATTTGTACAATTTTGGATGGTGGAACTCCATTGAGGTCAAGTTCCAAGCTTGATTTCCCTTGAACATTTCAATTCTTTGAATGAAAATTTTCAAATACTAATTTCTTCAAACGTTTTTCAAACAGGTAACTATGCAAAGTTAAGGATTCTTCCTCAAATAAGATTGGTTCTTGTGTATCTATTGTTTCCGCGACTTCTATAATTTCTTGAAGTCTCCATTCTTAATCAGGAAATTTGATATCTTCAATGTTCACATCTAGGTCCATGTCTTCAAGAACAATCCCATCTTCAAGTGAATCCTCATTCTATCCTTCTCTATTTGTTTGTATTTTTGTTTTACTAGTCACTGGGAGTTTATGAGGCCTTTCAAGACTTCCTTTAGGAGGGTTATGATCTCCTCCATCATCAGATCTATCCAGTGAATATTTCCTTTGTTCCTACGTTGTTGAATGAGATCTTTTGTTTGGTAGAACTTTTTCCTGTGAAACAGTAGGAGACATGGTACTCCTTTCATTAACAAATTTTCCCCATTGCCTATGTTTTTCAATGGTGCTAACAATAGTTTCAATTCATCTTGTTTCTTTCCAACAGAAAATTCCTAAGGGTTATGTATATCATCTTCCTCCTCTTTGAATACAAATGTGTTCGTAAATGAAATACCATAGCAAAAATATATCATATGATTCATAAACAGTTGATTAGGATCGAACCTTTCGATTTTTCCTTTTAAATTTAACTTAAATTGATCAAATTGCACTGAAATCTCATCAATGTTTATAGAATTTCTCAGTGTTATCTCCCCTATTCTCCAAGTCAAAGGAAAAAAAAAATATTTTTCCTTTTTTCATGGAAGAAACATGCCTAGAATTTGTATTGTTTGCACACCTCTACAACAAATATCTTAACTGACACATAATATTCAAGATATGAAGGTATTTCTAGAGAACAATAAAATATTATAATACTAAAGTGTTCCATCACCTCAAATATTCCTCTCTTATCCAAAAGGGTTGCTACTTCTAAAGATAGTCTTGATGTATTTGACCCAAGAATGAGCTTTTTGAAGGAGGAAACAAATGCATTGTGCACTTCATAGAAATGGTACATAGTTTTCTATTTCCACAAGGCTAGGTACCACATATGTAAAAGGTCGATATTATACTTTACTTGTTTGGGTAAATGCAGGCCTTCAAAAACATGACAATAAGTAATGGCGAAGATTAGATATGAGGACATGTAGAATTTCTTATTATTCTTGAAATTTGACAGGTGAAAAGATAATTCCCCAGATATTATTTTCACCCAATCAAAAATTTATTTCTCATGAATTGTAAAATGAAATATATATAAATCTAGTTGGGGAATGGTAGCGGTAGATTCTTGACTAGCTACACTATCAAATAGCCATGCCATCTCTTTATATGGATTCTTTAACAAACTAGCTTGGATGCTTGATAAATCTTCTGGTATTATTGTCAAGTCTTCAAGATATTGTTGCAGGAGCTCCCATCTACCACTTTTTTCCTTTAGGAAATATTTATCTTCATCACCTTTAAAGATCATTGTTTGCTTTGGTATCCTAGACATTTTCTTGAAAACTGAAGGTGCTAGAGAAATAGAAGACTGTCCTTGTAGCTGAATAATTCTCTGGTTCTTGTCAAGCTTATATATACACCATGAAAATAACTCTTTGGAATAAAAAAACTCTGGAAAACAACCTACTAAATCAATTCCTTATGTCCAAATATAATTAGAACTTCTCTCCATAGGCTAAAATGTAGAATAATACTTGTATGCTATAGACCATTGAAACTTTTGATCTTCTCATCCAAATGTGTTGATGGTATCTCCACATAAGTTCTCCTTTCTTTTGGTTTTCATGCTTAAAGAAGTTGGTAGATTAATGTACAGTCCTTTTAGAAGGTTAATACCAAAGTAAACCTTTTTACCATAATATACCTTGAAACTATTCTTTCAAAGGACTGATTAATATGAATTAAATTTAAATTGTATCGAGAAGATCACCATTAATAACGACCTTTTAATACTTTAACCATTTGTTATTTTCCATAATATTTGCATTAAATGTATCTTGGGGAGAGTGACAAGATGAGGCATGGGTTACCGCGGGTGGTGGAGGATCATATATATGTAAAGAAAAATGAAATGGGCGTAAACCCGTGGACCTGCAGTGAGATTCAAGAAAATAACCAAGTGTTAGAAATGGATCGATCAGACAAAGAGGTGATGGTTATGGGAGGAATAATAAAATGATCGTGAAACCACGATGAAGTTTGAAAATTGGCTAAGTGTTGAAATATCGCGGAGGTAGTGAAATATGGAAAATAGACTAAGTATGGAGAATTGGTCGAATGTAAGGGTCGCGATGATAGTAAGTGAATTGGAGAACTACTTTAGACCCGTGATGAAACATTTCAAGAAAAATTCTAGGTATAGGCGTGAAATAATAATGGTTAAACAAAACGATGCAGTTTGGAGAAGGAAAAAGTTTGAACAAACATGGAAATGACTCAAGAACCCGCGAAAAAGCGAAATTTTTTCTTAGTATGGAATACACATGAGGGAATTTACGAAGGACTTAACACATTTTAAAATCAACAACTAGATCCAACTGTGGGACAGTAACCCCCAATGAGTTACTAAGAACACCAAAATCTCAATCATTGGGCTATGGATTCAGTAAAACACATGAAATAAAAGACTTAAGGGAATATATACAGGAGAAGAAAACAAAAAAAAAAACTATATGAAAGTTGGAGCTGAAAGATCTCAAGAGAAAAAACTTTTGAGATGTTTCCCATTGACTGGAAACATCTGGATTGTTCCTTTTGTAATGTACCCAAACACCATGTATGGGTCATGTCATGCAAAATCATTGTCTTTATCAGCGATGATACCATTTTATTAACATGCCTAGCCTCCATCTAGACAAAAATATGCGCATAATATACATAACATGAAACTAATTAAAGCCATTCCTTTGTTGTTATCCATTTTTCCATAGCCTAAAACTACAATTTATAACAGATTTAGTTACAACAATAACCATAAAAAATATGCATATGAAACATGCTAATAATCAACATGAGATACAACTAAACCATTCATTACAACAACATGTAATTCATTCTCATTCACGTAGAGTTCATGCACAACCATAAAACATGTAAATAACTCAGTACAAGATAAAACACTTATCTTAAACAAGAATCATACAATCAGTTGCTTGGGACAAAGATTCCACCCAAACATAGACTGATTGTTCCAAATATCAATAGCCAGTCACCCCAACCTGAGTCTATCAATCCAAAAAAGAGGGTGGTCTCTCATAGTCCACTCACAACTCATAAATATCTCAACTCAACTAATAATTTCCTACAGTTATCCCAAAGTTTCCACAAGCTCTCTTCCCCTTGACCTGCCCAACCCAAGGAATGCATCATTTGTTTATCAAGGTTAATCCAAGGGATGATCCAGGAAGATATCAGTGTCCACCTACCTAGTCCATCTGGTTTAAAATATTCTTTTGACAATTTAATATTTTTAGCAGTTTTTCGGGTCTCGAACTTCTGGGGCCATTTTGAGAGCCTAAACATCGTTCTTTCACTATCGGGCACCTCAATGATGTCCAATGTATATTATTGAGCCCCCAAAATGAGTCTCCTCGTCGATACCTTTCCAACAAGCTATCATGTTCCCTAAAGGGAGATCGTATCCAAAAGTTACAACCCCAGGAAGTTGATGTACTAACTTACCCCAATGGGGCCCACATGACTTTTGGCGCTTCATCTCCCAGGGTTAGGTTTTTGGATTTCTAGGGTTTTGGAATTCATGTTTATTATAAAAATTCCTTTAGAGCCTCATTATACTCATCTTCTTGTGAATGAGTGTAGTCTTCACATATCTTCTTAGAGATAAGCTTCCACCATTCTAGCAAGCTTGTTTCAATCTACATGTTACAGTTTTCAACATATTTCTTATTTAATAGAAGTCAAGTTTTACTGTATATATGTTATTGTTCATTGTGTCTTTGTGTTCATATTATAATTCTATGGTTTCATTTCATTTCGCTCATAAATACAGATCAGTGGTATCAGAACGGTCTGCTCCTTGTGATTTTTTAATGCATGTCCTCGACGCGGTCAGGGTATAGAGAATTGGGTCTCGAGCTTGTTTCTCTTGAGGAAAACTACTCTTGAACTCCCAAGAAATATTCCATGGTGGGGAAAAATAAGTTCTACGGGACATTAGATCCTTTCAAAATGTTTCTTGAGGAATCCCTTGAGCGACAGAGGAATGAGATGATGGACAACTTTGCACGAATCCTTCGACAATTGCTGACAAGCAACAAATCCGCCACAAGCAGAGGCATTTCCCCCTTCAAGGTATAGATCAATTTTGATATTCCTATATTTTAAGGTAAAATAGATGTGGATGTTGTAGATAAATGGTTAAACCTTCTAGAAGGGTATTTTTTCGTCCACAACTTTTCTGATAGAGAAAAGATTACATTCACGGTCCTCAAGGTCGTCCCCCATGTCAAAGATTGGTGGGATATTTTATGTGAGAAAAAGGAAATAGAGGGATTCAAATTATTTGTAGTTGCACCCACTTGGGGTTCCTTCAAGGATGTTATTAAGGAACAATAATACCAAGTTGCAAGTTATGACAACTTGTATACAATATGGACCACACTACGACAGGAAAGAGACCAAACAGTGTCAAAGTTCACCAATGTCATCCATACCTTGTGCACCAATTTGGGTATCAAATATTTTGAGTGACATCTGGTGCTCAAGTACCATGATGGTATGCATAGATACATCCATACAAAAATGTTTTTTTGGACAGTGCATCCTTGGGCACGACCTATCGATATGTCGTCAAAATTGAGTAGAAGCTTAAACAAAAGACGTGGCAGTTTGGGTCTGGGAACCCCTCATAGTAGAATCAAGGAAAGGGCAGCCTCAACTCATATAAAAAAGGACAAATAAAATATGGGAAACCTCTGGACAACTAGTCCAAGCTGCAATCAACGAAGGAAAATGGGAAGATGAAGAAAGATACTGGGAATGGGTGTGACTTCCATAAGAGCCCCTAGAATAACACTGTTTATTTCCACTCAATGCAGCCATTAGTGGTTTAGTTAAAAGACTTTGAATCAGATGTGGGTTCTGAATCTGAGTTAGAACCAAAAAAGAGGAGATGAAACATTGACGTGGAACCTAATTCCATTGTTTCTACCACCAAGATCCATCCCGGTGAACCTGATGAGCCCGAGGAAGGCGAGTGCCTCTTTCATTCACAGATGTGGGTAAAAGGTGCTCCACTGCACTTCATCATTGATAGCGGTATCTAGAAGAACCTAATCTCAGCAGAGGTCATCAAGTGGCTATCCCTTCCCATAACGTCACACCCACAACCCTACACCATCAGAAGGCTCCGTCAAGGAAGCGATCTTCGCGTCAGCCAATAGTGTTGTCTATCGTACAACATCAAGATATTCAAAGATGAGGTATTGTGTGATGTCTCCTCCCCTTGAAGTTTGCGATGTTCTTTTGGTCCAATCTTATTTATGGAAATGTCATGTTGTATATGAGTCTAGGCCTCACAGTGTTATTATTACTTTAAGTGGGAAATTGTAGAGGATACCCAAGGTAGTCCCACCTAGTGTTATTTCCTTGATCTCTACCAAGAAATGAAGGAAGGTCATTTCTCTTACTGGAAAGTTTGTCTTCTTCGTGATTCACTCTTAGAATGAGAGAAATATTGCAACCATATCCATGGCCTTCGCAACCGACCTCTCCATGTAGAAGAATCAAGTGGATAAGGTCGTGGAAGAATACAAAGACATATTCTCATCACCTATTGGGATACATATGAAATGTTAGGTCAAGCATCCCATCGATCTGGCCCCCAATGCACCTCTACAAAATTGGACAATCTATCACTGCTCTCTACTAGAAAATGAGGAGATCAAGCATCAGATCCAAAAACTGCTCCATAAGGGGCACATTCGACCCAACTCATCACCTTGTGGAAGCCTTATCATGTTGGTGCTAAAGAAAGACAGGACCTGGTGATTTTGCATTGATTATCAGGCCCTAAATAAAATCAAAGTCAGGAATCGGTACCCAATTCCCCGAATCGACAATCTCCTTGATTATCTCAAGGGGGAAAAATACTTCAGTAAGATTGATCTAAAGTCTAGCTACCATCAGGTCCCAATAGAAAAGACATATGTATGGAAAACTGCCTTCAATTCAAAAGAAGGTCTTTTTGAATGGTTGGTCATGCCCTTTGGTTTTACAAATGCCCCAAGAAATTTCATGAGGATGATGGACGATATCTTATGACCTTTCACTAATTATTTTTTGGTGGTGTATCTGGATGACATCCTCATATACAACAAGACTTGGGAAGAATAATTGCAACATATTCAACAGGTTCTACACTCTCTGTGGCAACACAAGCTATACACCAACTTGGAAAAATGATCCTTTGGCATGGACATGGTCCAGTACCTAGGCTACATTGTTGATTTTCATGGTGTGCATGTTAATCCAACCAATATCCAAGTCATCTATGATTGGTCATCCCCAACCATGCTCACTAAGCTTCACAACTTCTTAGGCCTTGCCAATTTATATCACAGGTTTGTGTTGGGATTCTCCCATATTGCATGGGCCCTCATCCAAATAACCAGGGGTGGTGGTAAGGGAAAATTTGTGTGGGGTATTTTCCAACATAAAGAGTTCGATGATCTGAAGAAACTATTGTGCTCAACACCAGTGATTTCATTACCTGACCTACAAAAAACCTTTGATATCGAGACATATGCTTCAGACTATGCTATGGGCATTGTCCTTACTCAACACGACCACCCCGTGTCTTATCACAGTGAGACACTATCATATGAAATCCATAAGTACCCTACTTATGACAAAGAAATGTACTCCATTGTGCAAGCTTGTCGCCAATGGAGGCATTACATTCTCGCAAAAGAGATAGACATCCACATTGATCATAAGCCGCTGCAGTTCATGTAGACACAAGGAAAATTGCAGAATGACTTCCATCATAAGTGGTCCACATATTGGAAACAGTTCCACCTCAACATCAAGTATAAAATAGGAAGTACCAACTGAGTCATTTATTTCCTCAGCCATCCTCTAGTTGCGACATTCACCATAGTGCTAGACTCTTGCGACCAGGAGACATCCGGATGGCCCCACCTCTATGAGATAGATCCCGACTTCGCCAACACCTACCAGATGTTGGGTGTAAACACAACTGTCACTAATTTCCATATTTAGGATGGGTTGTTGTGCCATCTAGGCCATCTCTGTGTTCCATCAAGCGAGTGATAGAAGCTAATTTGGGAAGCCCACTATAGTGGGGTGGAAAGAAAATTTGGCATGGAAAAGATAGTGACAGTACTATAGTGACATTTCTACTAGCTGAAAGTTTGACAGGGTGTCTTCAAGTATATTCGGTCCTGCACTGCCTGCGCTATTTCCAAATTGACCAATAAGAAACAAGGCCTGTACACTCCTCTGCCTACTCCTAAAAATACTTAGGAATCCATCTCAATTGACTACATGTCGGGCCTTCCATCCACCAAGTGGGGAAATGACTATGTCTTTGGGTTTGTTGATCTCTTTTCCAAAATGGTGATTTTGGCCACCTGCAAGAAGTGAAACACAATGGAGGCCACTACCAAGCTCTTCTTTGAATGAGTGTGGGTACACTTTGGGATCCCACAAACCATTATCTCATATCGGGATAGTCGATTCCTCAACACATTCTGGTCGAGCCTCTAGTCACTGTTGGAAACCAAGCTCACTGACTCCACTTCCTTCCACCCCCAGATGGATGGCCAAATTGAGGTCATCAACCATATGATCATGCACATCCTGTGCATGTATAATTCCAAGAACCCCCACACCTGGGATGATATTCTTCCCTATGTTCAACACAACTAAAACATAGCCATACATAGCTCAATCGATCACATCCCCTTTCATGTGGGGTTGGGATTTCAACCATTGGGTCCCATGGATGTCGCACTACCCCTTGCATCCACTCAGGATGATTCGTTGCATGATCCAAATGACGCTGACAAAGCCACCCGATTCATTGAGAGGATCCAACACATCCACCAATGGGTTCAGGATATTTTACAGAAGTCCAATTCCAAGTACAAGCAACACCATTATCAACATCGGGTGTCACACCAATTTCATGTGGGAGACAAAGTTTGGTTGCACTTGCAGAAAGAATGCCTGACATGGCCTCATCGGAATATTTGTCCACTCTGATATGGACCATGCACCATCACCAAGTTTGTGGGTGACAAAGATTTTGAGCTCAACATTCCCCCCTTTATTATCTTGCACCCAATGTTCAATGTGGACCTCCTTCGAACCTATTTTCCACCATTATTGAACACATCAGAGATAGTAGAATAGTTGATACAAAGATAGATCAACCCTGACTGCATGGAATAGGAATCCATTGATTGGATCATGGACACACATGTCAAGGGAACTTGCCATTAGAGGATCCAACTTTATCGGGTTGTCAAAGCATGGTAGCTCCTACCCCAAGGAAAGTGGCCTACCTGGGGTCAAATTCATCATAAATTTTCTCATATGATGGGGGAACTCAACGAAATGGATACCATTTCTTCCTAAGGGGGGAGGATTGATCCAGGAGGACATCGATGGCCACCCACCTAGTCCAACTGGCTCAAAATAGTCATTTGGAAATTTACTATTTTTAGCAGTTTTCAGGTCCCGAACTTTCGGGGCCATTTAGAGGGCCTAAACATCATTTTTTTACTATAGAGCACCTCAATGATAGTAAAAGGATCTGATTGAGCCCCCAAAATGAATATCCTCATCGATTCCTTACCAATGATCTATCATGCACCCTAAATGAAGATCGTATGTGGAAGTTACGACCCTGAGAAGTTGATGTATTAACTTACCCCAATGAGGCCCACATGAGTTTTAGTGCTTCATCCCCTAGGGTTAGGTTTTTGGATGTCTATGGTTTTTTCATTCATGTTTATTGTAAAAATGTCTTCCAAGCCTCATTATGCTTATCTTCTTGTGAATGAGCATAGTCATCACATCTCTTCTTAGAGATAAGTTGCCACCATTTTAACAAGCTTGTTTCAGTCTGCATTTTACAGTTTTCAACATATTTCTTATTTAATAGAAGTCAAGTTTTACTATATCTCTTCTATTTTTCACCATGTCTCTGTGTTCATATTACAAATCTTTGATTTCATTTTGTTCCGCTCATAAATCTGGATCAAGTGATGTACCATCTGTTTATCAATGCTAACCCAAGGAATGTGCCATTCGTTTATCAGGGATTCCCAAGGGATGTGCCATCCGTTTATCAAGGATAAACCAAGGAATGATCCATTTGTTTATCAAGGTCTCTATGGCACAGGAAACTAGGAATATCTCAGCTGAGAACTCAAGGGAAACTGTTTCTAGGAAAACTATCAACAAACCAACAACAACACTTGTTGTTTCAGTGCAACTCATGTCGGAGTTCACTCTTCTGGATTGAAAACCAGGTTCTTCAGTTCTCCATCTCCAATTCACTCCAGTTATGCTATATCTTGCACTCCAAACTTATCCTTTCCTATAGCCCTACCCGCTCTTTTTTCTTTCCCTCTGTTCACTTCCCCTACACAAACTCAACTAACTCCCTAAGTTTTTTGAACTGTCGTTACTTCTCCTAGTGGATTGTACTCAACCCCCATGTGCCCAATAACTTTGGTATGTGACCACTCACACCCACCCTCGTACGTGTATTCAATGATTATCTTTGGAAACACTTAATCAGAAATATGTGACCACTCGCACCCACCCTCTTACATGTTTTCAATGTTTGGGAACACTCAATCAAAAATTGAAAGGTTCATATACAATAGCACATTTAGGAAAATGGGTTAAATCTATAAACATGGGTAATTCTATCCTTGGACCCCTCTTGCCCATTATCCTAGACACTCCCCTCTCTTGTGGATTAATTCAGCCACATCTCTTTTCCATGTCCCCTTAGCAGTTGGCATCACATTTTATTATTAAAACATTGAAATACAATTCGCACAATACATCACTTGGTCATAGCCACATATTATATCTACATAATCATTAATCAAACTAGGGATTATAATTGGGATGTTACATTCCCCCTCCCCTACAATTGTGCACTGTCCTCAATGCACTCTATGCCAATATACATATATGAAAATTTACATCACAATACTTAGAAATAAAATTTATGGAATTTAACAACTCCAACAACAACTCCAACCAAAATTTCATGTTCCTCTCAACTCGTCGACCCAACAAATGTACCATTCATTTATCAGGGATTCCCATGGGATGTACCATCTGTTTATCAAGGCTAACCCAAGGAATGATCCATTCTTTTATCAAGGTCCCCAGTGCAGATGGCCAAGACTCTGAGATATGGTTCTAAAACTCTAGTTGGTCAAAATGGAGTCTTGCATTCTGTCTTCTTCAAAACTATCAAAAATTTGTGGGTATTCCACCCACATGTTTTCTTCATGCTCCCAAGTAGCATCATCAGGACTGTAGCAAGTCCATTGAATATTTACTAGCCATATGGATTTGTTCCTGAGCACTTTGAATTTTCGGTCTAGGATGCGTACTAGTTCTACTTGGAAATCCCCTTCATGCTCCACCTATATCACATTCCGATCAATGAAATTATTAGCACCAGGTACTTACTTTTTAAGTAATGATACATGAAATACATTATGCAATTTCATGGATGCAGGAAAAACTAACATGTATGCAATTGGCCCCATCTTTTCTAATATTTCAAAAGGACCACAATATCTTGCTACCAACTTCGGGAAAATTCCTAATCTTAGCGAACTCCTCTTTTCCTTCACTTTCAAAAACACATGTTCTCCCACTTTGAAATCTCTGAAAACTTTGTTCATGTCTGCATAACTTTTCTTCCTATCCTAGGAATCCTTCAATTTCTTCTTAATCCTTGCCATTTGATCTTCCATTTCTTTTAGCAATTTTGGCCCAACAACAACTACTATGTCTGTTGGATTATCCCAACTCACTGGGGTGTTACATTTCCTTCCATAAAATGCCTCAAATGGACTCATTTTAAAGGAGGCATGATACCCGTTGTTGTAGGAAAATTCAACTAAATGGATATAATCTTCCCACTTTGATGGATAATCCATCACATACATTCTAAGCATGTCCTCAATTAGTCTATTAGTCCTTTATATTTTCCCATCGAACTCTAGATGATACGTTGTACTAAGATTTAAATTTTTCTCAAAGCCTTTGAACAAACCCTTCCAAAAATTGGAAGTAAACTTTGGGTCCTTGTTTGAAACTATTGCCGTAGGCACTCCATGTAGCCTAGAAACTTATTTTACATAAATATCTGCAATATTTGTTTCCTTGTGTGTAGTCTTTACTGGAATAAAGTGTGTTGCTTTATTCAATTTGTCCACCACCACCATGATGGAATCATGTTGCTTCATTGTTATGGGAAGCTCAATAATAAAATCGACGGAGACAACTTCCCACTTCCATTCCATAATGGGTAATGGTTGTAGCAAACCTACTAGGTTTCTATGTTCAAGCTTTACTTTTTGGCATTCCAAACATCTGGCTATGTAATTAACCACTTATTTCTTCATTCCTAGCCAAAAATATTGGCCTCTTACTATTGCCATTGTTTTTTGATATCCTAGGTGCCTGGCATATGACACATTCTGCATTGCCTTCAATGTTGTATAATTTATCTTACTTGAATTCGACACATACACCTTACCTTTGTACATGAGAATTACATCTTATTCCAACTTATAATAATTGAATTTCTACTAAAAATTTCCCTGTTGTAGTGTCTCTTTTATTTTTAGATAATTTTGATTTGAATCTGCTGTTACAATATCGTTGTCTTTCAGATCTGTCATGTATAGGCTAATGGATGCAATATTCACTTCATGAGCTCTCCTATTGAATTCATCAACCACTTGATTTTCCTTGTCGTTTATGTGCTTAATTTTGAAGTCATATTCACTCAGAAATTCTAGCCATCTAGTTTTCCTAGAATTTAGTGTTGGTTGTCCAAACAAATGCTTCAGACCAAACTGGTTTGTCTTTATCTTGAATTTATTATCCATAAGGTAATTCTTCCACATTTTCAATGCATGTACAGTCGTTACTAACTCCAAGTCATGGGTAACATAATTCCTCTCATGCTCTTTTAATTTTCGAGACTCATAGCATACCACATGATCCTTTTGACTAAGGACTCCACCAATCCCTTCCTTGCATTCATCGGTGCACACAAAAAAATATTCATTTGGATCTACAATCTTCAATATTGGAGCACTTGTCAATATTCCCTTCAACTATTAAAAACTCTCTTCACACTTGGAAGTGCATTCAAACTTCACATCCTTATTTTGCAAAGAAGTGATTGGACTTGCAATCTTTGAATGAATCTTAGATAATAACCGAAAAGAGCCATGAATGATCTGACCTCTGTCACATTATTTGGCATTGGCCATCCTCTAATGGAATTTATCTTCTCAGGATCCACTTCTATGCATGTTGTTGATATTATATTCCCCAAGTAGTGAATATTCTTTTCATAAAAGATGCACTTACTTAGATTAGCATATAATATGTGCTCTCTCAAAAATTGTAACACCATCCTTAAATGTTGTTGATGTTCCTCTTATGATTTGGAATAGATGAGTATATCATCTAAGAAAACAATCAAAAACTTGTCTAGGTACTCTCGAAACACTCCATTCATCAAACACATAAAAACCGTTGGGGCATTTGATAGTCCAAATGGCACTACCGTGAATTTATAATGCCCATATCTTGTTATGAATTCTATCTTGTTGATGTCTTCTTCCCTGATCCTTACTTGATGATAGCTCGATCTCAAGTCAACCTTTGAAAATATTCTTGCACCTTTCAACTAATCAAAAAAATCATCAATTTTGGGTAAAGGATACTTATTCTTTATGGAAACCTTATTAACTTGCTTGAAATTAATACAAAGCCTTAAGGTTCCGTTGTTCTTCTTTACAAATAGAATCGGGTCTCCCCAAGGTGACAAACTTGGGTGTATATACCCCCTTTTTAACAACTCTTCAAGCTACATATACAACTCCTTCAATTATGGTGTACCCATTCTGTATGGTGTCTTAGACACTGCGCAAAATCCTAGAACCAAATCGATAGAGAAATCAATCTCTCTCTTTGGTGGAAATCTTGGGACTTCTCTAAAAACGTCTTGAAAACCCCTCAAGACCGTATGGTCTTCAATGCTTTCCACTTTATCTTTGGTTTCCTCCTCCATATGGGCTGAAAACATCTGACATCCCTTCTTGAAGCTCTTCTTCAACTGCATAGCTGAAATCTCTCTTACAACTACATCTCTTGGAATGCCCTGAATCTTGCCTTGTTTCCCTTCCTCATCAAGACATGTGATTTCCTTGTTGTAGTAGTCTAGGATAACATGATGCTTTTCCAACCAATCCATGCCAATTAGACAGTCATATGAACCCAATGGTATGATTTTTACATGTCCATTCATGTCTATTTGACAAACGTTAACCATATCATTGATATTTCTCTTAGCCCTTGTTTCCAATTGAACTAACCAATAGTTCTTATGATTTCATATTTGCAAGAGAAATCTTTCAACAATGTTAGCATTTATGTAACTATGGCTAGCTTCAAAATCAATTAAAATTTCTATGGGATGGTTATCAATCTTACCTTCCACTTTGATCATGGGGGATTGGTATTCTGATTTCTTTTTGTCCAAGGCTGAATAAATCCTCGACATACTTCCTCCCATGTCTTCCATTGTTTCAGCCTCCTAAATGTTGTGGAAATTCCTCATTCTTTCTCCTTTATGAGGGAAGTACCTATATAAGTGATCTCCCTCACATCTCCAACATTGAACAAGCTGTTGCCTTGGCCTTTTTCCAAATGAATCTACATTATTTTGATCATTTTGGGTTGCCTAGCCTTCCTGACTTGCTTGGGAGTTATTTCTGAAAAAGGGTGAATTAAAACCTTTCTGCCTTCGATCCTTTTTCTCTTTCATATTTTCATTCCAAGCCTTTTCGAACACTGGACTTCCTTTTCTTTACTCATAAAGGTTCCTTTCTCTCCTTATGGTTTCATAAAAGGTCTTGGGGTTGTCATATTGAATCTTGTCTCTATAAAAGGAGGGTAACCCACTTAGAAGCCTTTGGATTTTAACCTTCTCATCCTTGATGAAGTCAATATATTTAAACAATTCAAAGAACCACTTCTCATATTACTCCATTGTCATGTTTCCCAAATTGAGTTCAAAGAACTCTTTCATCTTTCCCTCATAGTAATGCTCAGACAAATATTTCTCTTGGAAATATCCTTTGAATTGCCTCCATGAAATTCAATTCTCATCAAGATTCTTGGATTGCTTAAGTTGATTCCACCACATGTCTTCCTTTCCTTGCAAGTGGTAGATGGAAATCCTATCTTCTACCTAGGATGGGTAGTCATGCAACTGGAAATATTTCTTCATTTCCAACAGCCAAGCCTCTGCATCTTCTCCCTTCCTGTGCTCACCATTGAGAGTAGGTGGATTTATTTTCCTGAGTTCACCTTGGAATATGTCCACTTCAAGCCTTCTTATTTTTCTCCAAACAGGAGACACACTTGGGTTTCCTCGTGGTCTTGAACTTGCATGAGTTATTCTAGTGGACTACATTGGAAAATGATGCAGATTGCTCATGATTCTTGATTGCCTATCATTTCCATGATCATCCCTTTTGTTGTGAGATGTAGATGTTGATACTTTTCTAGCACTAGCTTATTTCTTGGTGCTAGAATATTTTTGAACTTTCTTATGAAACATGTTTAAACTCTGAAGTATCTCTTCTTGAACCTTTATAATACTTTCATTATCATCCATGCAACTATGCACTTCCCTGTGCAGACTTATCATAGTGATAGGCTATTTCTGATCTCCTCTTCCATTTGACTATGTCTTAGCATTCCCCATGTTGATATGTAGACCTCTAAACTCTTCCCCATGGCTGTAAGACCCTTGAGAAACTTCCATGACTTTATTCCTCATATAAGAACTAAGTTTCTTTCTGTACCTCTAATTCTGCAAGATCTATAACCAACATAATTTGTTAGGATAAAATAATTAACAAGATTCATGAAATTATGTACAATTATGTTCCCATACTGTATCATAATTATTTATTTCATAAGTTCACCCAAAAAGTTTCAACACTTAGATTTCTCTTCCATCTATTCGGACTCATGGACTCGCGGACTTCCAAACTCACGAAATCATAACTCTCCCTTTCATAAGTCCATCTGAAAAGTATCAACACTTAGATTATTTTCCACTTATTCAGAATCGCAGACTCACGGACTCACAATATTGCAACTTTTCTTTCATAAGTTAGTCCAAAATTTTTAAACACTTAGTCATTTTTCCACTTCTTCGGATTCACAGACTTGCACACTCATGGACTCACAATCTTGTAACTTTTCTTTCATAAATCAGTCCAAAGTGTTTCAACACTTAGTCATTTTTTCACTTCTTCAGAATCATGGACTCACAATCTTGTAACTTTTATTTCATAAGTCAGTCTGAAAAGTTTCAACACTTAGTCATTTTTCCACTTCTTCGGACTCACAAACTTGTAGACTCATAGACTCACAATATTATACCTTTTCTTTCAAAAGTTAGTCCGAAAAGTTTCAACACTTCGTCATTTTTCCACTTCTTCGAACTTGTGGACTCACAGACTCATAGAATCATAATAATTCCAACACTTAGCTGTTTTTACCTTTGTAGACTCACGGACTCACAAACTCATAATAAGTCCCAACACTTAGTCGGTTTTCTAACTTTGCGGATTCATGAACACATAGACTCATAATAAGTCCAACACTTAGCCATTTTCTATATTTCCAGACTCGTGGAATCATAGACTCATAATAAGTCCCAACACTCAGTCATTTTTCTAACTTTGCGGACTCATAGACTCATAATAAATCCAACACTTAGTCATTTTTCTAACTTTGCAGACTCACTGACTTAGAATAAGTCTAACACTTAGCCGTTTTATAACTCCTTTCCTCCCTGTACCTACCACCATGGAAGTACATGTCACATGCTGCCACATCAACTGACATGTGCCCCCCCCATGTCATGTTGGCATCAGTGTACAAAAAAAAAATACCGAAATTTTTCAGATTTCGCCTATTTTCCAAAATCCCCAAAATGCTCAAATTCACCCAAAAATGAAATTCCTTCTTGGGTCATCAATAGAGGTCTATGAATAAGCTCAATACAACCAAATCAATCCATGTACACAATTTTTTTTTTTGCTTCTTTTCAAATTTGACTTGTTCACTTCGAAATTTCCATTATTTAGTTGCAGGAACTTGGGGCTTTTGCTCAATTTCATCCAATTTCACCACGGAACATCATAAACATTTTTTCAAACAATTTGTAAATTAACACTTCCTAACATTATGTCAAACCATTTTCTTTCAAACTCTATAATTTTCACTTGTGTGTTCCACTTAATTGGCCCATCCAGGCTCAGTGTTAAAAAACTAGGCTCTCATACCACTTTGTAACATACCCAACCACCATGGTTGGGTCACGTCACACAATTTTTTTGTATTCATCAAATATGATACCATTTGATTAACGTGCCTAGCCTCCATATAGAAAACAATACGTGTGGAATATACATAACACACAACTTCTGCTAATTAAAGTCATTCCTTTGTTGTTATTCATTTTCACATAACGTACAACTACAATTTATAACAGATTTAGCTACAACAATAACCATAAAACATATGCACATGAAACATGTTAATAATGAATAGGAGATACAACTAAAACATTCATTACAGTAGCATGTAAGTCATTCTCATTCACGTAGAATTCATGCAAAACCATAACACATGTAAATAACTCAGTACAAGATAAAAGACTTATCTTAAACATGAATTGTACAACCAACTACTTGGGATGGACGTTCCACCCAACCATAGAGTGATTGTTCCAAATATCAAATCCAGAGGGGGGTAGGGTATTATACCTCCATAGACTTTACCAGTCAAATCGTTGGGCGAAGGGGGGTCCCTTGTCCCACAAACAAGGGGGTCTTATACACCAATTTGGTGTGGCTTGGTCGTGACCTTAAAAATAGATTATTATTATTATTATTATTATCAACATCCAGTCACCCCCAAGCTAAGGCTAGCAATCCTCAAAAGAGGGAGGTCTCTCATAGTCCACTCACATCTCATAAATCTCTCAACCCAACTGATGTTTTCCTATATCTATCCCAACTTTTCCACCATCTCTCTTCCTCTTGACCTGCCCAACCCAAGGAATGCACCATTTGTTTTCCAAGGTTAACCCAAGGGATGTACCATCCATTTATCGAGGCTAAACCAAGGAATGAGCCATTCGTTTATCATGGATTCCCAAAGGGATGTGCCATCTGTTTATTAAGGCTAACCCAAGGAATGAACCATTCATTTATTGAGATCTCTCTAGCACAAGCAACTAGGAATCTCTTAGATGGGAACTCAAGGGAAATTGTTGCTAGGAAAACTATCAGAAAACCAACAAGAACACTTGTTGTTTCAGTGAAAATCACGCCGAATTCCACTCTTACGGCCTAATAACTTGTTTCTTCAGTTCTGCACATCCAATTCACTCTAGTAATGTTCCATCTTGCACTCCAGACTTCGCCTTTCCTATGGACACACCCACTCCATTTTATTTCCCTCTGTTTGCTTCCCTTGTAAAAACTCAACTAACTCCCCAAGTTTTTTGAACTATCGTACTTCTCCCAATGGATTGTACTCAACCCCCATGTGCCTAATAACTTTGGGATGTGACCACTCACACCCACCCTCGTACATGTATTCAATGATTGGCTTTGGAAAAACTCAATCAGAAAGATGTGACCGCTCACACCAACCCTCTTACATGTATTCAATGATTGTCTTTTGGAACATTCAATCAGTAATCAAGAGGTTCATATACAATAGTATATTTAGGAAAATGGGTTAAATATATAAACATGGGTAATTCTCCCCTTGGAACCCTCTTGTTGATCCAGATTATTTTTAGCACGAAATGAGAGCGAAGATATAACAAAGAAATATGTATAGATATTGCAAGAGAGAAATTAAGGTAACAAAGATATATCAGATATATAATAAGAGACACAGATATATAGTAATACACAATTTCTATTAATGAGAAAAATGTACAAAACTGTAGAAATACAGAGTGAAAGACTCGCTAGAATGGTGGCATCTTATCTATGAGAAGAGATGTGACGGCTATTCACATTCGCAAGAATATGATTGTTATAATAAGGCTCTACAAGATTTTTTAACATAAATAAAATCCAAAACCCTAACCTCGGAAGACGAAAATCCAATAGTTTTGTGGACCCCATTTTGGGTAGTTTGGTGTATCAACTTCCCAGGGGCGTAACTTTGGCATATGATCTCTATTTGGGGTGCATGATAGCTCGTTGGAAAGGTGTCATCAAGGAGATTCATTTTGGGGCCTCATTCAAATCCTTACACTATATTTTAGGCGATCTATCCCAAGAAACCTTCATTTAGGCCCTCAAAATGGCCTCTGAAGTTTAGGAACCGAAAAACTGCTAAAAATAGTAAATTGCCAGAAGATTGTTTTGAGCCAATTGGAATAGGTGGGTGGCCACCTATATCTACCTTGATCAATCCTCCCCCCTTAGGAATAAATGGTATCCATCACGTTTCCTGAGGAGAGGGGTAAGAGTTTGTTGAATCTGGACCTTGGTGAGTTACTTGCCTTGCTGGAGAAGTTGTGTTGATTGGTTTGTTGAAGATTTTCATGAACCTGTTACTGGCAAGGTTGCATATTTTTAACCAATCATTCTACCTGAGATGACTATGTGCAGAAGAAATATTTTTGTTTTGCTGCAATCTTGTTGACCTGCTTCTATTGGATAGAAGGTGTTTGTACTGCAACTTCAGTGGTTGCGGTGTCATTTTGTTCACCCTTTGAACAGATTGTGAATAAGATAATTTTTTTAGTATGAGATACTATCTTGCGGAACTGTTTAGGTGGGAAAGTAGTCAAAACTACATCTGATATCATGTAGGGATAACCCCCCAGATTAAAAATGACAATACGAGGTCAAGACTCATAAATAGCGTGGCACTTCCACATATATGGTTGGCCCAAAATAACATCATAGACATCCAATGGGGAAACATCACATCATACCTCATCCTTGAAGGGTTGGATGTCTTATGAAAATCGACATTACTGGATGACACAAAGCTCTCATCCATGGCGAAGTCACCCGATGTTGTATGGTTGTAGGTGTGGTGTTGTCGGCGATCCAAATTGTTTGACGAAATCTGCTAAGATGAGGTTCTTCTGGCTTCTGCTATCAACATTAAAATGCTATGGGGTCCCCTTCACCCACATCTATGAATGAAAAAGGCGCTCCCCCTCTTAAAGATCTGTTGGTTCTTCTGGTTGAATTGTTTCGGTCATGACAGTAGAAGTGGGGTATGTGTCAATGATCTATCTTCTACCAGTATTATCTAGATCAGATTCTGAATCAGGGTTCATCTCCTTGTCTTTGATCTCGGCCACCAATGACTATATTGAGAGAAATTCATCAGTCTTGTGCTAGGGAATTTTTTGGAAATCACACCATTTTTTAGTGTCCTTCTTCGTCTTTCTGTTACCCTTCTTTTCATGTGGATTGGAATGTTTTTCTAAATGTTGGTTGTTAGCGTCGTCTTTACCATACCTTGGTTGTTTTGAATTTGCAGACCCGAACTCCCGCTTGTTCTGGTGCTTAAATTTCTACTCGATTTTAACATCATGTCGATAAGAAACACCTAATGATGAGATGCCCATAAAATCCATTTCAGTTTGGATGTATCTGTGTAGAGCCCCACGATATTTCAATACCAAATGTCGCTCAGAGTCTTTGATACCCAACTTGGTGCATAAGGTATGGAAGGTATTGGTGAACTCTGTCACTGCTTGGCCCCTCTCTTACCGCAATGTGGTCCATCTCATGTATTGGTTGTCATAGTTTCCAATAGGGTAATATTGTTCCTTAACCACATCTACAAAAAAATCCCAAGTGGGCTCGACCCCATATATTCTAGACTCTTATGTGGAAATTTTATTCTAGTAAGTCTCCCACCAATGTTTGACATGGGGGAGACCTTTAAGGAGTGTGAAGGTGATCCTTTCCCTGTCGAGGAAATTATGAATAGAGAAATAACCTTCTAGTAGATTTAACCATTTTCCAGGGCATCGACATCTATCTATCCTTCAAATACAAGAATATCAAAATTAAATTGTACCTTGAAATGTGAGGTGCCTCAAAAGTGGCTGCTTGATGAAGATGCACCTATTGTTATTGGTAGGAGTTGAAGTATGTGGGAAAAATTCTCCATCATTTCATCCATTTGTTACGTGAGAGATTTCTCAAGCAATAGATTAATAGAATCTTCTGCTCCATCGTTTTTATTTTCTTCCACCATGGAGGGTTTCTTGGGCATGTGAGAGCAATTTTCCTCAAGAGACACAAGCTCAATACCCAACTTTCTATACTCGGACCTTGTTGGGGAATGCACTGAAAAACGATCAAGAGAAGCCTGCTCTGATACCACTGATCCAAATTATTTTCGGCACGAAATGAGAGTGGAGATATAACAAATAAATATACATATATATTACAAGAGAGACAATAATATAATAGAGATATATAGGATATATAACAAGAGACACATATATACAATAATACACAATTTCTATTCATAAGAGAAATGCACAAAACTGTAGAAATACAAAGTGAAAGACTTGCTAGAATGGTGGCAACTTATCTCTGAGAAGAGATGTGATGGCTACCCACGTTTGCAAGAATATGATTGTTACAATGAGGTTCTACAAATTTTTTTAACATAAATAAAATCCAAAACCCTAACCCTAGAAGATGAAAAGCCAATAGTTTTGTGGACCCTATTTTGGGTAGTTTGGTGTATCAACTTCCCGAGGGCGTAACTTTGGCATACGATATCTGTTTGGGGCACACACTTTTCTTATCTTCTATGTTGCTTCTAAAAAAAATATTGTTGTTGCTCTTTTACAAAAGAATGATGAAAATTATGAACAACCATTTGCTTTCTTTATTAAAAGTTTAAGGGATTCAGAATTGAGAAACAATATCCTTGAGAAATAGGCTTATGCACTAGTTAAAGCTTTAAAATATTTTAGGGCTTATATATTACATTAAAATATAGTTCAATATATGCCTAATAACATAGTAATATATATATTTTGAATTAGCAAGACAATTATGAAAGAAGAGGTAAGTAGATAACAAAGATTCAAGTATATGATCTTGAAATAAAACCCACAAAACTAGTTAAAGGTCAAGGTTTGGAAAACAATTTGGCAGAATCAAATTGCAAAGTTCTTGGAATAAATCTTGTGTCACAAACAATAGAAGATCCTATACCATATTTGGAGGAAAACAATTTACAACAACCTCTTAAAAAGGTACATGAAATTTTTTCTTCATCTATTTGGTACAAGGATATTGTTTCATATTTACAAACTTTGGAATGCCCATCCAATTTAAATCAAGAAAAAACTACATCTCTTAAATTGCAAGCTATTAACTATTGCATTATTGATGAGAAGATTTATTGGAAAGATCCTTTGGGCATTCTATTAAATCGTATTGTTGAAAACGAAATTGGGGGAGTTATTAATGAATTTCATAAAGGTTTCTATGGAGGCCATCACGCTTGGAAATCTACAACATACACAATTTTAAGAGCAGGTTACTATTGGCCAAAGTTGTTTTTAGAAGTAAATAGAAAGGTTAGATTGTTTGATTACTGAGAGGGGAGGGGGGGTGAATCAGTAATAGCGTAATTATAATCCTTTTTCTTCAAATATTATATCAATGTAAAATTATTATCCAATACTGAGTAGTAAGAAATAAATAATCACACACATACATAGTACACCAATGTTTTACGTGGAAACCCAAATCGAGAGAAAATCACGGAATGTTTTTTCTTATATGTCTTGAAGAATTACATTCATTGGAATCATCAACTTCCTTTGTTTTCCAGCCGCAACTGGAAGGAGGCTCCAACCCCCTAGTTTCTCAGGCTACAACCTGAGGGAAGCTCCAACTCACCAATTCTCTGGCTACAACCAGAAGGAGGTTATAACCCCCTATGTTCTCTGACTACAACCAGAAGGTGGCTACAACCACCTGTCCTTGCCCTGTCCTGCCACCCTGAAGTAGAAGTAGAATGATGGAACCACTATCACACTATCACTGTGAGATATACCGATGTAAACCTGTACCAATAAATCTGAACCATGCATCAACCATGCATCAACCTGTACCTCAACCTGTAATCAACCTGTACAATAAACAAGTGCATAAACCATGCACCAACCTATACCAAACAACCTGTAATCAACCTGTACCATAAACAAGTGCATCCAACCATGTACCAAGTATGTACCAATCCTGTGTCAACTACTTATCAACTATGACTCATCAATATGTACAAACATCATCAACTATACACCTCATGTATGTGCCAACTCATCAACTACTTGTCTCAACCATGTACTCAACATGTACCTCAACCAAAATCTCTCATCAATTTCATCATCCAAATATGATTTGTAGCTTTGTAATAGACCTGGTGTATATGATCACATTCCTGCAAACCTTCCTTAACTTTAACAACAAGAGACTAGCATTTTCATCAAACTTTTCTTTAGTCTCACATGCTTAGTTTTGGATTAGTCAACAACCTTAACTTGAAGTAATCATAACTTTGAACCTGTAATGTATAAATATATTAAAATGATACACAATGTTATTCAATTTATTTTATGCAATTCATCCAGGTGTCACTACTTGGAACCTCTCATAAAAGGAGTTATAGCAAAAATGGCATATCTTGCTGAATTATGGATTATTCTAGAGAGCGACCTTGTAGAGTGTTCCCTGCAAGACATGTTTGTTGAATTGATCTGAAAAATTTACACAACATACTAAATACTATACCCTAACCAACACATTTTGTCTCACTTAATTTGGATCTGTTATGAATAAGTTAAGACATTTTTACCTGAAACACATGTTTTTGACTAGTTTCAGGACTAGCCACAAACCCTATCTTTCACGGAGTGTAACTCCCAAAATACAATGATCCATAAGTTGAATTTTTTACCATATATACTTGGGTATGTTTTATCAATGGAATAGAAATTTCATGGTCTTAATCATTATAGAAAAAAAATTATAGCGCAAATGGTGAGATGACCTGTAAATAACATACCTTAGAAAGAACCATCAAAAGAATTTATCCTTCCTTGCATTTCGGCGTTCTTTTCTTCACCTTCCCTCAGAAATTCAGCTTAGATATCCTTGGTTACCTCAGACACATATATATATTCAATATTATCAAGTTTGATTAAAATGAGAGAGCATTGCCTCTTATTTATACTCTCCAAGTAGCTTCCTTAAAAACATCTTCTAGGTCACTTGGCCCACATTCCTTATTTTAGGGTTAACCCACTTCTAATTTCTCCATTAACTTTATTATTGAAATAATTTATTTTGTATTCACTTTGAATTATAATACACTCATCACTTCACTTTATTATTTACCTTTTAAAATCTCTTAAACCACTTTGACTACTTTGACCTTTTGGGGCTTCTAGATGACATATGAGGGTCCTCCAACTTCGTAAGGCCATAAATCTCAAACCATGAGGAGTTATGTGAAATTACACATACCACCAGAAATGGAATGACATGTAATATCCATATATAATAGTATTACCTTCAAATATAGCAAAAATCATACCGTTATCCATCAAACAAACTTGGGTCCATTACACAAACCTGGGTTCTCCAACTTCAAATGGTCATAACTCTCTAACTGTGAGGAGTTATGTGATGTTCTACATACCACCAGAAATGACATGATAAGAAATATCCATCTAGGATAGTTTCCCTAAAAAATTCACTATCCTTCATCTTATTATTCCACAATTAATCATGGGTTCTCTTACTCCGCAAAGCGTCTTCCCGTGAGGGCTTTCACCATAAGAGGACCACTTTGGAGTTCATCCATATTTACTTCTTATCAAGCATGACAAAACAATAATGAGTCATATTTAAATCAAACAATCTTGGGTCCATTACCCAAATCTTTGTTCTATGGGGATTTCTTCAAGGGTTGACATCAATGACAACCGACCTTAATCAACAATCTCTCCCTTTGGCATTAATGGAAACACTCTGATGCAATACTGAAATCATATCACTCATGCTCCCCTTGGAACCATGCCTCTGTTCTCTGCATCTAATAAATCTTCCTCTGTCCTCTGCATCTGATAAATCTCTCCCCCTTTGTCATCAATGGAAATGGTATATTTCCATCCGGGGTTGCTCCCCCTAACTAAACTGTCCTTTTATGGTGCTTCCTCGTGTACATCTAAGACATATAAGATAAACATTCAAAAAAAATTCAAAAAGCATTCATTTTGGAGTAGAAATAAATCCAGGTCTTTGGCGAAGATATTCAAAGGCTTCCCATGGAAGTGGTTTTGTAAATATGTCTACCACTTGTTCTTTTTTGCCCACATACTCAACTCTGATGTTCTTTTCTGCAACATGTTCCTGTAGAAAGTGATACTTGATTGGACTGTGCTTCGTCTTGGAGTGCATCTCCGGGTTTTTTGAGATATCGATGGCACTTGTATTATCACAATATATTGGAATGGGCTCATCATACTCAACCTGTATATCTGTCAAAGTTTTTTTCATCCAAAGAACCTGTGTACAACATGTTATTGTTGCAATATACTCTGCCTCGACTGTAGATAGAGATATTGATGATTGTTTCTTGCTTAGCCATGATACCAAACACTCACCTAAGTAGAACGTTTCTCCATTGGTTCTTCGTCGGTCATCAATACAACTTGCCCAATCTGCATCTATGTAGGCAATAAGTGATAGATCTTTTCCTTTTGGATACCATAATCCAAACTCTTTTGTTCATTTGATATATCTGAAGATCATATTTATTGCTAATACATGTGATTCATTTGGTGCTACTTGAAATCGTGCCACCTATCCAACTACCTGCATTACATCTTCTCTGGATGTTGTCACATATAGTAGGTTGCCAATCATTGACCTGTATTTCCTCTGATCTGTAGACTTTGAATCATCATCTTTGCTCAACTTACAACTGGTTTGCAATCTTCCATTTCGAACCTCTTTAGCATTTCTCTGATATAATTGGTTTGAGAAATAAAAATTCCTTGGCTGCTCTGACGTATCTGAAGTCCCAGAAAGAAGGATAGTTCTCCAAGTAATGACATTTCAAATTCATTTTGCATGTCTTTTGCAAATTTATGGCTTAACCCGTCATCATCACTACCAAAAATAATATCATCAACATAAACTTCAATTAAAAAAATATTACCTTGACTTACCTTGATGTAGAGGTTGTTGTCTGCACTTCCTTTTCTGAACCCTGCATGTTGCAGATACTTATCCAGTCTGGAGTACCATGCTCTAGGAGCCTGTTTTAGACCATACAAGGTCTTCTTTAATTTACACACATAGTCTGTGTTGACTAGCAACTGAAATCCCTTTGGTTGTTCAATGTAGACTTCTTCTTCAAGTTCCCCATTCAAAAAAGTTGATTTTACGTCCATCTGATATACTTTAACATTTTTGGAGCATGCATAAGCTAAAAGCAAACAGATTGCTTCCATTCTGGCAAATGGGGAAAATGTCTCTTCAGAGTTGATTCCTTCAATCTGTGCATATCCTTTACATACCAATCTAGCGTTGTTCCTTGTAACCTATCCATATTCATTCAATTTATTCCTGAAAACCTATTTTGTGTCGATCACATTCTTATTCTTTGGTCTTGGAACCAATTCCCAAATGTCATTTTTCTCTATTTGATCCAATTCTTCATCCATGGCCTTATTCCAAAATTCATCCTTGTTGGCTTCTTCAAAATAGTTTGGTTCAATTGTAGATAAGAGTGGTAGGTGTGTTTGTTCTGGTGAACGGATTTTTCTTCTAGTCTCAACTCCTGCATCTTTGTTTCCAATAATTTGTTCTAAAGGATGATTCTTCTATACTTGTTTTGTAGGTGTCTTTGGATCTTGTTGAACTTTCTCTTC
This sequence comes from Picea engelmannii, assembly GCA_009831015.1. Classification (NCBI taxonomy): domain Eukaryota; kingdom Viridiplantae; phylum Streptophyta; class Pinopsida; order Pinales; family Pinaceae; genus Picea; species Picea engelmannii. Next base: position 163,819 of record ML790266.1, on the reverse strand, counting down.
TGCTTCTGTCAGATTCTCTTCATCTTCCTCTTCCTCTTCTACTTCTTTTTCATCTTCTTCTTCAAAAATTTGTTCCATTGATTTGTTTTCTTCTTCCTTTGATTATGGTTTGCCTGTTTCATCAATTGTTACGTTGATGCTTTCCACAACTTTGTTTAATCTTAGATTGTAACACTTGTATGCTTTCCATGTATTTGAGTAACCAACAAGTATTCCTTTGTCCACACGAGAGTCAAACTTTCCCATTCTACCATATTTTATTTTGATGTAGCGTTTTCTTCCAAAAACTCTGAAGTGCTTCACATTTGCTGGTCTTCCTTTCCATAGCTCGTAGGGAGTTTTATCAGTGTTGTTTCTGAGAATTACTCTGTTTTGAATGTGAACTAATGTATGCACTGCCTATGTTCAAAAAATATCTGTCAACTTTGAATCCATTATCATTGTTCAAGCCATTTCTTGTACTATCCTGTTCTTTCTTTCAACAACTCCATTATGTTGAGGTGTCCTAGTGACGAAGAATTGTCTTTTTATTCCATGATTGTTGGAGTAGTCCATAAATTCCTTTGAGGTGAATTCTCCTCCATTATCCGATCTTAAGCATTTGATTCTTGAATCCATCTCATTTTCAACCATTTCCTTATAGATCTTGAAATTTTCAAAAGCTTCTAACTTGTTCTTGAGAAAGAAAACTGCAATCATCCTTGTATAATCATCAACTAATAACAAAAATTATCTCTCACCTTTTAATCCTTTTATTGTCATTGGTCCAAATAGATCAGTATGCACAATTTCCAGTGGTTTTGTTGTTGAATATTCCTTTGATTTGAATCCAGTCTTTGTTTGCTTTCCTTGTTGGCAATGCTTGCATAAAGTGTTGGTTGGTTTCGTGATCTAGGGCATTTCTCTTATTGCTTGTCTTTTGTTGAATTTGACAAGGTTATCAAAATGCATGTGACCCATTCTTCTATGCCATAGCCAACTTTCATATTCCTTTTCTAGACAACACTTTTCGTTTCCAATTCCACTTAACACATATATGTTGCTTGAAGTTCTTGTAGTTGTAGAGACCAATTTCCTTGAGGCTTTTTTTCTTATCTCACACTTTTGTGAATTGAAGGTAACTTTATGACCTTGGTCACACATTTGATTCACACTTAAAATATTATGTTTCATATCTTCTACTAGTAGAACATTTTCTGCCTTTTCATTCTTGTTCCCAATTCAGATTGTGCCTTTTCCAATGATTTTGGTTGAATCATCATTTTCGAAGGAGACTGATCCATCTCTTTCCTTTTGTAATGTAAGAAACTTGTCTCTATCACCTGCCATGCATTTTGAACATCCACTGTCAACATACCAACCATGTTTCTTATGTTTAGCTTGTAGAACAACTATGCATTCTTCATTGCTATGCTGATCTTGCTTTCTTATCCATGTCGTTTTCTGAGGTTCTTGTTTGTGACTCTATTGAGGTTCTTTAGGAGGGACTGTCATTCTGCAATTTTTGGCCAAGTGTCCAAAATTGTTACATTTGTAACATTCCACTTCAGTGCTCAAAAATTCAAACCTATTGTAACTTCTTCTCTGTGTTTCACTAGGTATTCTTGAATAACCCCTTTGTGTATGGCTCTCAAAGTAGTTATTGTTCCTATTGTTATCTCTGCAATTTACAACTTTACGTCCAAAATTATTACATCCATAACGTAAACCAAAAAATATAGTTTGATACCTGGTAGTTGAAGATCTTCTGAAAGGAGGTGCTCTTATGAATCCTTCTTCTTCTTGAGGCCCGTCTATCTGTTGTTGATTTTGAAACCCGAATCTCCTCGGTGGAGGAGTGTCCCTGTAATCTTCCTTGTATATCTTTTTATCCCCTTTGATTGTTTCTGCATAGCTTTTTGGATTTGTTTCTTGCTCTATTGTTTTGGAGCTTGATCCCTTTTCTGTCTGATTGTATCCAAGTCTGGACTTGTCAAGATGATATTTTTGACTGTTGATAATGTCATCCAAAACTTTTGAGCTATTCTGCATATTTTTCTTTTGAATATCCTTTTTTAGTGTGACAATATCTGCTTCCAGGTTTCCAATGATCATGTCCTTTCCTTCTAGTTGTTCTTTGAGTGCTTCTTAAATTATTTTATCTTCTTCTATTTAAACCTTCAATTTTTTGATCATTTGTTCTAGTTCTTGAGTGTCTTTTTTCTTATCTAGTTCTACTTGTAGTTTCTTGTTTTTCTTCTTTTCTCTTCTGATAACTTCTATGACACTCATTAATTCTTCTCGGAAGTCAACTTCTACCTCTTCAATT
>ML790266.1:117806-159062 GCA_009831015.1 Picea engelmannii | reverse complement strand
TTTATTATTTACCTTTTAAAATCTCTTAAACCACTTTGACTACTTTGACCTTTTGGGGCTTCTAGATGACATATGAGGGTCCTCCAACTTCGTAAGGCCATAACTCTCAAACCATGAGGCGTTATGTGACATTCCACATACCAATAGAAATAGAATGGCATGTACTATCCATTTAGAATATTATTACCTTCAAATTTAGAAAAAATCATGTCGTTATCCATCAAACAAACTTGGGTCCATTACCCAAACCTGGGTTCTCTAACTTCACATGGTCATAACTCTGTAACCGTGAGGAGTTATGTGACATTCTACATACCATCGAAAATGAAATGACAAGCATTATCCATATAGGATAGTTTCCCTGACAAATTCACTATCGTTCATCTCATTATTCCACAATTAATCATGGGTTCTCTTACTCCTCAAAGTGTCTTCCCGTGAGGGTTTTCACCATAAGGGGACCACTTTGGAGTTCATCCATATTTACTTCTTATCAACCATAACAAAACAATAATGAGTCATGTTTACATCAAACAATCTTGGGTCCATTACCCAAACCTTTGTGCTACGGGGCTTTCTTCAAGGGTTGACATCAATGACAACCAACCTTAATCAACATAGATCATGAAAAGAATGTCAAATATTTGCTGGAAAACAAAAACTACATTATTTATCATTAGTGTCAATTAAAGTTGAAGCTCCTTTACAACAATGGATTTTAGATTTTATAGGTGAAATTCATCCCTCATCCAGTGCACAACATAAATCGATTTTTATTACAACATATTATTTTTCCAAATGGGTAGAAGATATTACTATAAAATTTGCTATTGATGCATTGGTTATCAAATTTCTTGAGGAAAAAATTATTTCCATATTTGGATGTCAATTTATAACAGATAATGCTCAAGATTTCAAGTCTATTGTCATGGTAGATTTTTGTTATAAATATAACATAATTCTTGGTGTCTCTACTACATATTATCCTCAAGGAAATGGACTAGCAAAATCATCAAATAAAATTTTAATGAGGATTATCAAGAAATGTTTTATTGACAACAAAAAAGATTGGCATTCTCATCTGAAATATGCACTTTGGGCAAACAAAGAGAAACATGTACTTCTCATTTTCAATTAATATATGGTATTTATGTTGTACTTATTGTTAATCTTTCTTTACCTATTATAAAATTGTTACAGGATATTGAAGAAGAACTAGGTGATCTTACCAGAAGAATAAATCAAATAATTGAAGTGCAACAAACCAGGGAATAGGTAAATGAAGAGTTTCAAGTGTATCAGGATAAAATGAAAATTATTTTTGATATAAAATCTAAGAAAGGGAATTTTGTTCCTGGAGATATGGTACTAATATAGGATAATAGAAGAGAAAATCAAGGTAAACATGGGAATTTTGATAACTTGTGGTTTGGACCTTTAAGATTGCAGCAGTTGAAGAAAAAAATCATTTTGTCTTCAAAATATGAATGGTGACTTATTGGAATTGCTTGTAAATGGGTGGTTCTTGAAGTATTTTATTCAATTTTTATTTTTATTTTTAATTTTTTTCATTGTATATAATCAACTGGATTGATATTGGCATTTACTTTCTCCATAAATTTTAAATTCCAAAAATACTTTTAAAATATTTGAATGAGTGATTTTAATAAGCTTATTGGATTTGAAACTTGATTTGGATAAGTTTCATAATCCTCATTTTATCAAGAAAGATGATCAAATCAAAGCATATTGGGATTTGTTCCTCTTCTGAAGGTAATAATTTCTCAAAACTTTAGTTGTTTTAAGTTTGAAATTTTCAAATTTAATTGTAGTTTGGATTTACCTTAGTTAAGGTAAAGTGTTTCTTAAAAACAAATCTTATCAATTATACTGCTTCTTGATTAGTTTAGTGTATAAAATTTTGTTTATATAAGTTATGATGTTTTAGATAAACAAAATAAGATCACGTGTATCTCCAATATTTCATTGATCTCAATAAAAATTATTGTTCTAATAAAAATTATTGTTTTAACTGATAATTAAGAATTTTAACATGCTATTATAATAAGAAAAGATAATATTTTTTTTATCATTTCTACATAGATAAGTTAAAAAGGTATGTTTTGGGTAATCATGTTCTAAGAAGAAGTTTTTGTGTCAACTTTTATAATTAATTGTTTTACTCAAGGTCTTATAAAGAAAAACATAATAACAATATGAAACCCGGGGTGCTTGTTGGGTGTGTTTCCTTTCTAAAAGATGAGTTCTAAGGCATGTTGAATTGGGCTAACCTATCTTATTCTTTCTCTTTCTCTTTCTCATACTACCTAACTAATCATACTACCTAATAAGCTCTATCTAAACCTAAACCTAAGAAGTTGTTCCTCATAGCCGCGGGTGAGAAGAACTTAACTTGTTATTAGTAGAGAACTAAACTTGTTATTAGTCATTATTTGTCCTTACCTCTTACCTTGTGATTCTTGGATTGGATCGAAGAGACTGACCTTGTGATTATGATTGCTTGTTCATATGAAACATTTTTTTATGAGTATACTTTATAAAGTAAGCATTTCCAACTCATTTTAAAAAAACAAACATCATCCTTTAGTGTACAAAACACATTGATTGCCCCCATCTCTTATTAAATAAAGTTCAAATAAAAAGAGATGGTGAAAGAAAATTCAATTGGGAAATGCAGGTATCTTAGTCAAGGCTATGGATGATGGCTGGCAGGGAAGCAAGGCCTGTGATATCGAAGTAACTACACCATAAGATATAGACACTTTTTGGTAATGTAGCAACACCAAGAAGATGAAGAGGGATTGCTAATATGTATCTTTATGCAATTACTCAATCATTATGTTTTCCTCAAAAATAAATTTATTCTAATCATATTTGAGCTATAATAAGGGGATTTTACATCTAAAACTCTTCATCCTTGAGTTGAAATAAATATCAAGTAGAAATTTGACATTTGAGCCAAATTATTGATGGATTAACCTTGGCAACTCCTATGTAGATTTTAAATGGAGAAGTTTTTTTTTTATCTTGTATTATTTATATTTTCTAAAGCATGTTAACCTTCATAATTATTAGTAGTGTTGTCACTTCTATTATAGATTAATCTTCAGAATGGAGAGAAAAGGTTCTATTGATTTATTTAAAATATTACATTTTATTTAAAATTTAATTTTTATTAGAATAATATTTTCTTAAGAATGATGACTCCATACCCAATGATAAAAGGCATAGGGTCTATTGTTCTTTTGTGTCTCGTAGGGAAACACAATTCCTAGATGGAGTCTAATGTTGTAACCTTGTTAAAATTCTTTGATTTTAATAATAAAATTAATAGTATTAATTAGGTGATTTTTTTAATAAGATAAATTTAAGTTTATTATGTTTTAATTGTTTAATTTAGTTTTTTTAATTATTTGAAATTTTGAACAAAATTAACAAAACTTTATAATTTATCCATTTACTATATTCTAATAAAGTTTTGTTTTAAATAAATGTAGATTTGATCAATTTTAGGTAGAATGTTAGGTAGCTATTGAGGTAGTGGAGGTCACTCAATGTAAGGTGGACTAGGTCCACTATATTATTAAATAAGACCCCCTATGGTAGTTAGATATAATAAATGGGTAGTTATATATAATAAATGTAAGAGGACTTCTTAGAAGGTTCTACTTCTAGAAGATTCCTCCTCTAGAGTGTTCTTAGGTGATGGTAGCACTATATAAAGGGGTTCAAGCAATGTAATGGGACATGAAGAAAAGTATTGTATTTGAGTTGTATCTCAATAGAAGGATTCCCCCTCGAGGCAAGTGAACAGAAGAGGATCCCTTCCATAATAGGATCCATTGTATGGTGTTGCCCTACATCAAGGGTTTGATATAGTAAAGGAGATTTCACATATTGTTCTTGTATATATGTCATGGTGCTTTTGTATTCAGTCTTTTGGTACTTAACAAGTGGTATCAGAGAACTTTCCTTGGCAGGAAGTGTGGGAAAATATTTCTATTTTTGCATATTTATTTTTTCTAAAAAAAAGAGGGACGCAACATTCCAGAAAATTTATGTAGGGTTTGGTGCAAAATTTGCAAAAACTGGTTGTAGATCTGAGTTCCTCTTAGAAAAACACCCAAGTTAAAAAAAAAAAAAAAAAAAACCGTTTGAAACAGAGTCTGGGAAGTCAAGTTATTTTCATTTTAAAATCTGCAATTTTCAGGGTTTTTTTTTTCCACGGACGACCACGTGTTTTTTCTGATTTATGTAGCATCTGCGACTGTATTTTTCAAAAAAAATTACAGTTCTAAGTTCCTCCAAATCGTCCAAATCAAATCTTTCGAATTGAAGATATCATTGATTTAAAATCAACTCTTTTGGGGGGTTTTTCGTGACAGCGGCAAGACTGTAGAGTTTATAACTTTACATAGGGTGCTCATATTTCTACCAGATCAATACCACTGAAAAAATTATTTTAATAGATTTCTTTTGATATATTTTATGTGGTGTTTCCAATGGATATTTCCTCTCAAACCCTCAAAGAAATTATACAGATGACTGAAGCATTCAAAGCCCAATTGAATGACACATTGCATGACTTTGTATATGGCCTCAAGGATATTTTTTGTAGTATTCAAGATTCATTGGATAACATACATGAGAGATTTCTTATGGCGGACATCAGGGATGAATATAATCAAGAAATATATGCTTGGTATGATTTTGAGGCCGATTGTGATGATTGGTATATGGATAGTTGTCATTTCTGGGATGACATCCACTTTCATATTTTATTTGATGACCATAATCTACCTTATGTAGAGAACATCAATGTGACAAATCGGGAGCCAATGATTGTTGGATTAATGAGAGGGCGTTGAATCAGTAATAAAGAATCTAATCCTTTTTAACCATATAATGCAAGTGTTATATCAATGTAGCATTATCATCCAATATTTGCAGAGTAAATAAATAATGAACAAATCAACAATCATACACATACACAGTACACCAATGTTTTTATGTGGAAACCCAAAGCGGGAGAAAACCACATTTTTTTTTTTCTTATATGTCTTGAATAATTGCATTCATTGGAAGCACTAACTTCCTTTGTTTTCCAGCTGCAACTAGAAGGAGGCTCCAACTCCCTCACTTCACTTTATTATTTAAATAATCCTCTTTGATTTTGTCACTTCACTTTATTATTTAAATAATCCTATTTGACTTTATTACTTCACTTTATTATTTAAATAATCCTCTTTGAATTCGTCACTTCACATTATTATTTAAATAATTTCTTATTTGCAATCACTTTTACTTCTTTGACCTTTTGGGGTTTCAAGCCAATCATAAGAGGTTCCTTCAACTTCGTAAGTCCGTAACTCTCAAACCATGAGGAGTCATGTGACATTACACATACCATCGGAAATGGCATGACATGTACTATCCATCTAGAATAGTCTTACCTGCAAATATATCAAAACTCATACAATTATACATCAAACAAACTTGGGTCCATTACCCAAACCTTTGTGCTACCATAATTCACTACTGGACTTTCTTTAAGGGTTGACATCAATGAAAACCAATCCAATTAATCAACAATCCCCCCCTTTGGAATTGATGGCAACACTTTGATGCAATATTGAAATCATATCACTCATGCTCCCCCTGAAACCATGCCTGCATCTCTGCGACCAATGCTCCCCCTGGAACCATGCCTGCATCTTTGTGACCAACGCTCCCCCTGGAACCATGCCTTTGTCCTTTGCATCTGATAAATCTCTCCCCCTTTGTCATCAATGGCAAAGGAATCTTTCCCTTCAAGGCTTCTCCCCCTAATTGACTCGTCTGATATCCCAATCTGAATTTTCCTCTTTATGGTGCTTCCTCGTGTACATCTAAGACATATATGATAATCATTCAAAAGCATTCATTTTGGAGTATAAATAACTCTATGTCTCTAGCGAAGATACTCAAAGGATTCTCGTGGAAGCGGTTTTGTAAAGATGTGTTCCACTTGTTCTTTTGTGCCCACATATTCAACTCTGATGTTATTTTATGCAACCTGTTCCCGTAGAAAGTGATACTTGAATTGAATGTTCTTCTTCTTGGAGTGCATCATCGGGTTCTTTGAGATACCGATGGTGCTTATATTATCACAATAGATTTTGAATGGGCTCATCATACTCAACCTATATATCTGTCAGAGTTTGTTTCATCCATAGAACATGTGTACAACATGTTGTTGCTGCAATATACTCTGTCTCGACTGTAGATAGAGATACTCATGATTATTTCTTGCTTATCCATGATACTAAACACTCACCCAAGTAGAATGTTGCTCCATTAGTGCTTCTTCAGTCATCAATGCAACCTACCCAATCTACATCTGTGTAGGAAATAAGTGATAGATCCTTTCCTTTTGGATACCGTAATCCAAACTCCTTTGCTCCTTTGAGATATTTGAAAATCCTCTTAACTGCTAATACATGTGATTCCTTTGGTGTTGCTTGAAATCATTCCACCTGTCCAACTTCCTGCATTACATTTGGTCTGGATGTTATCACATATAGTAGGATACCAATCATTGACCTATATTTCCTATGATCTGTAGACTTTGAATCATCATCTTTTCTCAACTTGCAACTGGTTTGCATGGGATTGATAACTGGTTTGCAATCTTCCATTCTGAACCTCTTTAGCATTTCTCTGATATACTTGGTTTGAGAAATAAAAATTTCTTGGTTGCTTTGACGTATCTGAAGACCCATAAAGAAGGATAGTTCTCCAAGTAATGACATTTCAAATTCATTATGCATGTCCTTTTCAAATTTCTGGCTTAACCTTGATGTAGAGATTGTTGTCTGCACTCCCTTTTCTGAACCCTGCTTGTTATATATATTTATCCAGTATAGAGTACCATGTATAGAGTACCATGCTTTAGGAGCCTGTTTTAGACCATACAAGGTCTTGTTTAACTTACACACATAATATGTGTTCTTTGACAACTGAAATCCTTCTAGTTGTTCAATGTATACTTCTTCTTCAAGTTCCCCATTCAAAAAATCTGATTTTACGTCCATCTGATACACTTTAATATTTTTGGAGCATGCATAAGCTAAAATAAATTAGATCGCTTCAATTCTAGCAACTGGGGAAAATGTATTTTCAAAGTTGATTCCTTCAACCTGTGCATATCCTTTGCATACTAATCTAGCTTTGTTCCTTGTAACTTGTCCATCTTCATTGAATTTATTCCCGTATACCCACTTTGTGTCGATCACATTCTTATCCTTTGGTCTTGGAACCAATTTTCAAGTGTAATTTTTCTCTATTTGATCCAATTCTTCATCCATGGCCTTATTCTAAAATTCATCCTTGCTAGCCTCTTCAAAACAAGTTGGTTCAATCGTAGATGAGAGTGCTAGGTGCATTTGTGCTGGTGAACAAATTCTTCTTCTAGTCTCAACTCCTGCATTTTTGTTTCCGATAATATGATCTGAAGGATGATTCTTATGTACTCATCTTCTAGGTATTTTTGGAGGCACTTGTTGAACTTGCTCTTCTTCTTCTATCATATCCTCTTCAACTTCCCCTTCTATTTCTTTTACATCTTTTTCTTCTTCTTTGTAAAGTTGTTCCATTGATTCATTTTCTTCTTCCCTTAATTCTTATCTACCTGTTTCATCAGTTGTTACGTTGATGCTTTCCACAACTTTGTTCAATCTCAGATTGTAACACTTGTATGCTTTCCTTGTAATTAAGTAACCAACAAGTACTTGTTTGTTCACACAAGAGTCAAACTTTCCCATTCTACCATCTTCTCTTTTGATGTAGCATTTTCTTCCAAAAACTCTGAAGTGCTTCACATTTGCTGGTCTTCCTTTCCATAGCTTGTAGGAAGTTTTTTCAGTGTTGTTTCTGAGCATTATTCTATTTTGAATGTGAAATGTTGTATGCACTTCCTATGTCCAAAAGATATCTGTCAATTTGGAATCCAGTAGTGTTGTTCAATCCATTTCTTGTACTGTCATGATCTTTCTTTCAACAACTCCATTCTGTCGAGGTTTCCTAGCAACAAAGATTTTCCTTTTTATTCCATGCATGCTACAGTAGTCCATAAATTCCTTTGAAGTGAACTCTTCTCCATTATCATATCTCAAGCATTTGATTTTTGAATCCATTTCATTTTCAACCATTTCCTTGTAGACCTTGAAGTTTTCAAAAGCTTCTGACTTATTCCTAAGAAAGAAAACTACAATCATTCTTGTATAATCATTAATTAAAAACATAATGTATTTCTCACCTTTTAAACCCTTTGTTGTAGTTGGTCCAACTAGATCTTTATGCACAATTTCTAGTGGTCTTGTCATTGAATATTCTTTTGATTTAAACTTGGTCTTTGTTTGCTTTCCTTGTTGACATTGTTTGCATAAAGTGTTGGTTGGTTTCATGATCTGGGGAATTTCTCTAAATGCTTCCCTTTTGTTGAATTTGACAAGGTTATAAAAATGTATGTGACCCATTCTTTTGTTCCATAGCCAACTTTCATCTTCCTTTCCTAGGAAACACTTTTCATTTCCAATTTCACTTAATACATATATGTTGCTTGAAGTTCTCGCAGTTGTTGCAATCAAGTTTCCTAATCATTCTTTTCTTCTCTCACACTTTTGTGAATCGAAAGTAACTTTATTACCTTGGTCACACATTTGACTCACACTTAGAAGATTATGTTTCATATCTTCTACTAGTAGAACATTTTCTGCCTTGGTATTCTTGTTCCCAATTTTGACTGTGTCTTTTCCAATGATTTTAGATGAATCATCATTTCTGAAGGAGACTGATCCATCTCTTTTCTTTCTTAATGTAAGAAACCTATCTTTATCACCTGTCATGTGTTTTGAACAGCCACTCCTAACATACCAACCACGTTTCTTCTGCTTAGCTTGTAGAGTGAGTGTGCATTCTTCATTGCTATATTGATTATGCTTTCTTATCCATGTCCTTTTTTGAGGTTCCTATCTGTGATTTTTGTTGTTTTGTTGTGGTTCTCTTGGAGGGACTGTCATTCTACAATATTGGGCCATGTGTCCAAAGTTGTTACATTTGTAGCATTCCACTTCAGTGCTCAAATATTCAAGCATGTTGTAACTTCTTATCTGTGTTTCACTAGGCCTTCTTGGATAACCCTTTTGTGTATGACTTTCAAATTTGTTATGTTCCTATTGTTAGCTCTGCAATTCACAGCTTTATGTCCAAAATTATTACATGCATAACATAAAACAAAAAATATAGGTTGATACCTAGGAGTTGAAGATATTATGAAAGGAGGTACTCTTATGAATCAGTCTTCTTCCTAAGGCTTATCTTTTTTTTTTCGTTCGTTGACTATGAAATCTAAATCTTCTCGGTGGAGGAGTGTCCCTTTAATTTTCTTTGTAGACCTTCCTATCCACTTTGATTGTTTTTTCATAGCTTTTTGGATATGTTTCTTGTTCTGTTGTTTTGGAGCTTGATCCATTTTCTGTCTGATTGTATCCAAGTCCGGACTTGTCATGATGAGGTTTTTGACTAATGATAATGTCATTCAAAAATTTTGAGTTGTTCTGCATATTTTTCTTTAGAAGATCCTTTCTTAATGTGACAATGTTTGCTTTCAAATTTCCAATGTTCTTGTATCTTCCTTCTAGTTGGTTTTTGAGTGCTTCTTCAATTATTTTATCTTCTTCAATTTGAACCTTCAAATTTGTGATCATGTGTTCTAGTTCCTGAGTGTCTTCTTTCTTATCTAGTTTTTCTTGTAGTTTCTTATTTTTCTTCTTTTCTCTTCTGATAACTTCTATGGCACACAACAATTGTTCTATGTAGTCAACTTCTGCCTCTTCATATTCTTCTTCAGCCTCTTCATATTATTCTTCGGAGTCTTTTTTATCAGAGACTTCTATTGCCATGAATATAACTCTTTTTGTCTCACTGTCACTGACTTCATATTCATATGATGATGAGATGTCTTATTTGGTTCGTAAGATTTTCTTAAAAACTTCCTTTGTGGTTCTTTTGCCTTTATATGTTTTTTATTTATTTTTGAGTAACCTTTATCATTTCTCTTTTTCTTATGAGGACATTTGTTATCAAAATGACCAATACCATCACAATTAAAAAAAATCAAAGGAAGCTTACCTCTATATGTGTCGTTGGTTCCCTTGTTCAATCTTTTAACAAAGTTGGTCGCTTATTCATCATCTTCTAAGATGCCACTGCTACTGCTATGTTCTTTTTCGTTTTGCTTTCCCTTTTTCTTTTACCTTTTGGATGCTTTGAAGATTGCTTCTTTTATATCTGGATTTTCATGTTCAGATCTCATTTCATATGTTCTGAATATTCCATGTAGTTCATCCATGCTTATTGAGTTTAGATCTTCTCTTTCTTCTAGTGTTGATATCTTAGGGTCAAATCTCATAGGAAGAGATATTAGTACCTTTTGAACAATTATAGATTCTGTGATTTCTTCTCCCAGTCCCAAGATTGCATTTACTATTTCATCGACTCATAAAAAGTAAGCTGCAATATTCTCATCTTCCTTCATCTTTAGTTGTTCAAACTAACCTCTATAAGTTCGAATCTTTGCTTCTTTGACTTTTGAATCTCCTTCATAAATATTTCGAAGTTTGTCCCAAATCTCTTTAGTGGATTTACAATGTGCAACTTTAGTGAATACTGATTCTCCAAGACCATTCAGAAGTGCATTTGTGGCTTTGGAATTATTCTGATTGAGTTTCACTTCTTTGTCATTTGTCGATGAAAATGTTGGTGTTGTGTATCCATCTACAATTGATTGCCAAATTTGAAATCCATGTGCCTCTATATATGTCTTCATCCTTATGCTCCAAAAAGCATACTTTTTTCCATCAAACTGTGGTATTCCATTTTTATACATGTTGTTTCTCTCCATGATCTACCTTTCAGTGGTTAAACTGATTTTTGAAGGAGCCTACTCTGATTCCATTTGTTGGATTACTGAGAGCAGGGGTGAATCAATAATAGAGAAATCTAATCCTTTTTAACCATATAATGCAAGTGTTATATCAATGTAGAATTATCAACCAATATTTTCAGAGTAAATAAACAATGAAAAAATGGAAAATCATACACATACACAGTACACCAGTGTTTTTACGTGGAAACCCGAATTGGGAGAAAACCACATAATGTTTTTTCTTATATATCTTGAAGAATTACATTCATTGGAAGCACCAACTTCCTTTGTTTTTCAGCTACAACTTGAAGGAGGCTCCAACCCCTTAGTTTCTCAGGCTACAAATTGAGGGAAGCTCCAACTCCCCAATGCTATGGCTACAATCAGAAGGAGGCTACAACCCCCTATGTTCTCCGGCTACAACCGAAAGGTGGCTATAACCACCTGTCCTTGCCCCGTCCAACTGCCCTGATGTATAAGTAGAATGATGGAACCACTGTCACACTATCACTATGAGATATACTATTGTAAACTTGTACCCATCAACCTGCACCAAACAACCTTTACCAATAACCTGAACCATGCATCAACCATGCATCAACATGTACCTCAACCTGTAATCAACCTGTACCATAAACAAGTGCATCAACCATGCGCCAACCTGTACCAAACAACCTGTAATAAAATTGTACCATAAACAAGTGCATCAACCATGCACCAACCTGTACCTCAACTTGCAAACCTTCTTTAAAATTAACAACTAGAGGCTAGCATTTTCATCAAACTTAACTTTAGTCTCACATGACTAGTTTTGGATTAGTCAACAACCCTAACTTGAAATAATCATAACTATGTACCTGTAACGAATAAATATATGAAAATACTACACAATGTTCTTCATTGTTTTTTGTTCAATTCCTCTAGGTGTCACTACTTGGAACCTCTCAGAAAAGGAGTTATAGCAAAAATGGCATACCTTGTTGAATTCTGGTTTATTCTAGAGAGAGAACTTGTAGAGCGTGCCCCACACAGAATATTTGTTGTATGGATCTGAAATTTTTACATAGAATACTAAAGACTGTACTCTAACCAACACATTTGGTCTTATTGAATTTGGATCTGTTATGAAGAAGTTATGATGTTTTTACCTGAAATACCTATTTTAGACTAGTTTCAGGACTAGCCACAAACCCTATTTTCCACGGAGTGTAACTCCAAAAATACAACGACCCACAAGCTGACATTTTTACCACAACTACTTGGATATGTTTCCTCAATGGCCTCCAAATTTCACGGTCAGGATTATTCTAGAAAAAAACGTTATTCGAAAAGGGAGAGATGACCTATAAATAACATACCTTAGAAAGCATCATCAAAATAATTTATCCTCCCTTGAATTTCAGCCTTGTTTAATTCATCTTCCATATGAAATTCGACTTAGATATCCTTTGGTTACCTCAGTCACCTGTAGATATTCAATATGCTCAAGTTGGATTTAAATGAGAGAGTGTTGCCTCTTATTTATACTCTCCAAGTAGCTTCCTTAGAAGCATATTCTAGGCCACTTTGTCCACATAGTCACCTATGTCCAACTTTTCCCAATTTTCCAGTTGTCTGTGTATCTAATAGATACTTGACCACTTAACCCATTTTCCTCATTTTAGGGTTAACCTTCTTATAACCAGTTTCCCTAATTAGAAAGTTGTATATTTACTTTATTATTTAAATAATCCTCCTTGACTTTGTCACTTCACTTTATTATTTAAATAATCCTCTTTGATTTTGTCACTTCACTTTATTATTTAAATCATCCTCTTTGACTTTGTCACTTCACTTTATTATTTAAATAATCATCTTTGACTTTGTCACTTCACTTTATTATTTAAATAATTTCTTCTTTGCAAACACTTTGACTTCTTTGACCTTTTGGGGATTTAAGCCAATCATATGAGGGTCCTTCAACTTCGTAAGGCCATAACTCTCAAACCGTGAGCAATTATGTGACGTTCCACATACCACCGAAAATGTCATGACATGTGCTATCCATATAGAATAGTATTACCTGAAAATATATCAAAACTCATACCATTATACATCAAACAAACTTGGTTCCATTACCCAAACCTTTGTGCTACTAGAATTCACTACTAGACTTTCTTCAGGGGTTGACATCAATGAAAACCAACCTAATTAATCAACAATTATTACGAGTGTCCATCCTGCATATTCTACAGTGGTATTATTCCTTCCAGATTATGCTATGACCTTTTTCCACTATGTGGATGGATCTTCTTATTTGGATCCACATGACATGTGTCAGTCTTTGGAGCATCATTTTCAGTTGGTTATTGGGTTTCGAAATGTTTCGCTGGGAGTTCACATAAGCACTTGGACATGGGACCTGAGTTTACGATGGTGGTTGGAATACTTCAGCATGGTGGATTTCCTTTCTACATGGGACCTTGGTTCTCTAATCTTCTTCATCATTATGGTCCACAATTATCCATGGGACCCTGGTATATGGTTGTCCACCCTCATAACAAGCATTGAGGACAACACTTTCATAAGGGGGATGGAATGTTAGGTATCTAGAGAGGTAGTGGAGGTCGTTCAATGTAAGGTGGACTAGGTCCACTACATTATTAAATAAGACCCACTATGGTAGTTAGATATAATAAATGGGTAGTTAGATATAATAAATGTAAGAGGACTTCTTAGAAGGTTGTGCTTCTAGAATATTCCTCCTCTAGGATGTTCTTAGGTGATGGTAGCACTATATAAATGGGTTCAAGTAATGTAATGGGACATGAAGAAAAGTATTGTATTTGAGTTGTAGCTCAATAGGAGGATCCCCCCTCGAAGAAGCAAGTGAACAAGAGAGGATCCCTTCCATAATAGGATCCATTGTATGGTGTTTCCCTACCTCAAGGGTTTGATATAATAAATGAGATTTTTCATATTGTTCTTATATATCTATCGTGGTGATTTTATATTCAATCTTTTGGTAATTACCAATTGAGCACAATAATGAAAATAAATTGACGTTCCATATTTTATTTTGGCCCCCAAAGTGTACCAAACACCAAGAACTAGGACCACCAGACATAGGGCCACCAGGACAACCATGACACTGGGCTAACCGAGTACTGGGTCACCAAGAATTTCCAGTCACTGAGTAGTTCATAGCACAAGTCACTGATCACCGAGCCAACCAAACACCAGGAACTAGGACCACCAGACACAGGGCCACCAGGACAACCATGACACCGAGCTAACCGGGCATTGGGTCATCGAGAAGTTCCAGTCACTGAGTAGTTCATAGCACAAGTAAATGATCATCGGGCCAGCTGACCACTAGGTCAACCAACCACTAGCCTATTTGGACATTGCCAACTAGTCACCGTAAATTTGGGATCATCGGGATAACTGACCACCGATGAATAAACTAATCTCAATCAAGGGTTAAATTCGGTTTAGTTTAACTGTGTCCTATGACTAAAAGTTAATTAATTGCACAGATTTCCATGACTTACCCAATCATGCTCAAACAATGTGGAAATGAATTTTCAATTTAAACTCAATGAAAACAAATTTCACGGAAAATGTGGGATAAATCCTTGCAAATCGATGATTGTTATTTCCTCCAAGACTCATCTGACAACCACTGAGCTTTATGTTTCTGTAGAGAATTTTTTTGGTTTCAACAGCTCATCTAATAAACAAGAATCCAATAGGAAGAATGTTTAAGGTTCAATAATCTGCACAACTGGATATGGTACAAGGTGGAATAATGATCTTAGATTGAAGAATAGATGAAGACATGTGGGATTGATTTAAACTAAATCGAAATTTTGATTGCAAGGGATGTTGTTATTTTGTTTTTGTATTCAAAACACCTTCTCGCAAGAAATTATGGATCGAGGATTCACTTAGGATTTAATTTGTAAAAATAGTGAGGTAAAAGGATATAAGAGGAACAATTTTAGTGGGCATTTGGAGAGGGAATTTTTTTTCTGTAGAGGAAAGACTGAAGATTTTAATGAAAATATACGTTATGACCATATCTTGAGAGATTCATGATTTATGTTATTTTAGTGCATGCATTTCCAGTTTTCATGTATTCCAATGTTCCATAATATTTTCTTTAAAGCATGCATTTGATGCTATAAGGGTAACAACTTGGTACAAATACCACTATTATGAATTAAGAAGGAAGATTATTAAAGGTTACATATTTAATCAATGGTATTGTGAGTATTATTGTGACTTGTATCTTATTCATTGATCCTTTTAAATGGTAATACAATATTTGTTTTCGTTCATCTATTATTTATTAACTTAGATACATTTTTTCTTATCAATTCTTCTATTGAGGTAACACAAGAATTAACCTTGTTTTATTTTCAGTTTTGTTATCTTAAATTCTTCTTTTGATCTTTTTGAAATTATAAAATTTTCTAAAATACTAAAATTATGCCTTTCAAGATCTAATTGTATTATTTGTTGAACATCAAAAATCATTATTCAAAGTGAAATAGTTCAGTCCTAAAACTCTATTTTAGGACAAATTAAAAAGAAAACTCATAATCCAATTTGATTAAGTTTGACATGGATGTCATGGCATAATTTCCTATCCATAAACATCTCAAGGGTTACAAGAACATGTACCCTCCTATAGAGTGCATCATCAACCTTGTTCTCTTTTTATTTGATTTGTTTAATATCAAAGTCATACTCACTCAAAAATTACAACCATATTGTTTGCCAGGAATTTAAAGTTTTGTTCTCAAACAAATATTTCAAACCACTGTTGTCTATCCTCAACTCAAATTTCTTACCCATTAAATAATGCCTCCATATTTTCAATGTATGAATTGTAGAAACAAGCTCAAAGTCGTGTGTGGCATAATCATTTTCATGCTCTTCATCTGACTTGGAATAAATAAGTATGCCATCTGAGAACACAATGAATAAGTTTTCCAAGTAATTTATAAATATTACATTCATCAAGAACATGAATGTAGTTGGTTCATTTGTCAGCCCAAATGGAACCACTACAAATTCATAGTGTCCATACCTAGTCCTAAAATCAGTCTTGTTGATATCTTCTTCTTTTATCCTTACCCGATGGTAGCTTGATCTCAGATATATCTTTGAGAATATCTTGACTCCTCTTAGTTGATCAAATAAATCATCAATTTTGGATAGAGGATATTTATTCCCCATAGTGACTTTTTTCAGCTATCTAAAACCAATGCACAACCTCAAAGTTCCATCTTTCTTCTTTACAAACAATATGGTTTCTCCCTAAGGTGAGACACTTGGGAATATGTACCACTTCTTTAAAAATTCTTCTAACTACATTTTCAACTCCTTTAATTCCATAGTGTTCATTCTATATGGATTCTTTGATACTGGGGAACCTTCGAGCATTATACCAATAGAGAAATCTATATCTCCCTTTGGTGGTAGACCTAGTATTTACCCAAATACATCCTCAAAATCCCACAACAATAGAAAGTCTTCAAGACTTGGAATTTTACACTTATACATCTCTTCCACATGGGGTGCATGCAATTGGAATCCTTTCGTGAAGCATCTCTTCAATTGTAAGGATGAAATGTCCCTTATAGAAATGGGGCTTGGAATTCCTTTCATTGCCTTATACATTCCTTCTTCATCAAAACAAGTAAAATTATTGTTATAGAAATATAAAACAACATGATGTACATCCAACCAAAATGAGGAATACATATGATCCAATTCCTATGATTTTCAAAATTACAATAGTGGTGACACCATTCATATCTATTGGACAGCCTTTAACAATCTCATTAATTTTCCTTTTGGAACCAATAGCTAGCTAAACCAGCCATGTTTTCGCATGATTACTTTTCTTCAAATGAAATATCTCAACTAAATTAGGGGAAATGTAACTATGACAAGCTACTAAATCAATTAAAATGGAAATAGGATAATTTTCAATCTTACCTTCCACTTCAATCATGTTTGATTGATGGTTTGCATGTCGATATTCCAAGGCTACATATATTCTTGGAATTTTTCTGCCCACATTTTCCACTATGGTTTCCTCTTGTATGTTGTGGATAGTCCTCATTATGTCTCCCTTATGAGGACAATCTATGTACATATGGTATCCTTTACATCCCCAACATTTAGTTGGTTTCCTTTCCCTTTTTTCCAAGGATTATGCCATCTTAGATTCACTATGAGTTAGTTGACCTTGTTGATATGTATTAGGACTATTCCTAAATAAATTAGGTATCCTCTCTTCCTTTGATCCATTTTTTCCTTCTTCTTATCTTTCCAAGACTTATGGAAAACTAATTTTCCCTTGTTCTACTCATATAAGTATTTGGCCTTTCTAATGGTCTCTTACAATGTTTTGGGTTCATCAAGTTGGATATTTTATTTGTAAAATGATGACGGCCCATTGAGGAACCTTTGTATCTCCACCTTCTCCTCTTTAATAAATCCTACATACCTCAGTAGCTCCAAAAACGTCTTATCATATTCCTCCATGGTCATATTTCCCAATTGATACCACCACATGGAAGTCTTTCCTTGTAGATGGTATATAGCAATCCTGGCTTCTAGATTGGATGACTAGCTATGCAACTAAAAATATTTTCTTATCCAAGAAACCATGCTTCAACATCCTCTCCCCTTTTTTTTCACCATCAAAATTTGGTAGCTTAAGCTTCCTAATCTCCTTGCAAACTTTCAATTTCATGTCTTCTTCATTGATGCCTAACAGGGGACACTTCCAGGATACTCCTTGATTCTTCAAATGTAAATGACCTCTTGGATAAAGTTGGTGAATAATGATTCCTTTGAGTTATGGTAGAACTTCTTCAGTTCCTATATCTTCTATAATTATCCCTCCTTGCATGAGGTATTCCTTCTTCCTCATGTCTTGAACCTGATCCATTCTTTATTTTCCTCTACAACTGATTTAGACTCTGTAGTAGGTGAGTGTTTATCTAATTTTGTTCCTCCTAAGCTCTTATTAGCTTCTCATTATCAAATTTGTAACTCTGCACCTCCATCCTCAAATTCCTCACGGTTTCTACCAACTTGAATTGATATGTTCTATGTTTTTGTCCATTTAGACCATGTCTTCTCATTTCCCATAGTGATGTTTAGACCTTTAACTTCTTCTTCATGACTAGAAGTTACTTATGCATCTTTCATATCTTTTCTCTTCAATTCTAAGATTTACTTGTTTTGGATATAACAATGACTATGCAATAAGTTTGCATACAAACAATACTGTTAGATACACTTTATTTCCAAATTTGTAGCATTATTTCAAATTTTGGAAATTATGTACATTATTATTTTTTTTAATTAAGGCTTATCCTCTCAATTTCTAAAGAAACTTGAATAACTTATCCTGATTCTAAGCCTTCATGCATATTCTCCTACGAATCATAATGATTATATTCATGCCCCACTTTGAGTTCAAATTTAAAAGTTGCATCTCTCTAAAATCAACAATTTTGTCGTTTTTCTACACTTCTCTCACTAGTGCAATCAAGTTTATAGGCAAACTTCTGCCACCTATAAAAGAAAATATGGCAAGAACTAGGAAAACTTAATGGTTAGAAACAATTGTTTCCTCCTAAGAGGTCACAAGTTCAAATCCAGAGGGGGGTAGGGTATGTATACCTTTGTCGACTTTACCAGACAAATCGTTCAGAGGAGGGGGTCTCATACACCAAGTTGATGTTTGGCTTGGTCATGACCTTAAAAATAGATTATTATTTATACATCCTGAGTGGGCCTAATGGTTAAGAACATGGGTTTCCTCCTAAGAGGTCACAAGTTCAAATCCAGAGGGGAGTAGGGTATGTATACCTCCATAGACTTTACCGGTCAAATCATTGGGCGGAGGGGGTCCCTTGTCCCAAGAACAAGGGGGTCTCATACACCAATTTGGTGTGGCTTGGTCGTGACCTTAAAAATAGATTATTATTATTATCATTATTTTGAGTACAAAAAAACTTTCATATTGATAATCTAATGCTCCTAGAAAATTTTGCATTAATTTGGAATTGTCAACTTTACCTTTTTTACACTTTCTCTAAACTTGGATTTTTTTAGCCAAAATGGCTATCCCTCAAACACAACAAAACTAGGAAATATTCAATAAGGCAAAGTTCTATGTATTGTTTAGGAGGTAAAATGTCGACTAGTATAATTTTTCCATATTTGTAGTCTGGGGTCCCTTTTCCTCCTTTGAAGATCCCAGAAAACCCCAAAACGAATATTCCCATAATAGTGGATTTTGGCCTATTTTTGCATCTCCACTCAAAACCCTTCAGAATTTGGCCAAATTATCCACTTGGTTTCTTCATGTCTTCTCCCATTATTCACCTCTAAAGACCTCTATCAAGGAGTAGTACCATGTTCTTCAAAAACCACTAATCCACAAATTTTGGAAATATGGAGCAGAATCAACCAATGACCCTCATTGGTACTTTTATGGTCCTCCTCACTCCAGAACTACCCCTAAAATTTCACCTGAGTCCGACTTAATGTTCTCCTGTGATGGCTAAAATAAGATTTTGGATCCAATTTTTTTTTAAATATAACCTTATCCTGGTAATGCAGCATGACATGTGCTTGTTGATGTGGCAGATAGGTCCTACATGTCATCACCCATGTTTTCTATGTCATCTCCCTTGCCACTTGAGCTACCATCTCAATCATGCATGGTCTTGTCTTACCTTCCTTCACTTTATTTTTCTAAATTTGCAGTCCAACTTAC
This sequence comes from Picea engelmannii, assembly GCA_009831015.1. Lineage (NCBI taxonomy): Eukaryota > Viridiplantae > Streptophyta > Pinopsida > Pinales > Pinaceae > Picea > Picea engelmannii. The sequence goes on along the minus strand of ML790266.1, from coordinate 139,281 downwards.
ATTTATTGATTTCACACTCTACTACCTCGTGGACCTTATTTAATAGATATGATCCCAATACAACAAGTAACAACCTATTCTACTAACTAAAGGGGTTAGGGTGGAATCCTAACACTAAATCATTATCCACTTTATTCTATGATGTACTTTAAAGATTAATCATTTCATTTTAGAAAGGAAAAAAAAAAATTGAAAATTATAAAAACTATTCCAAAATATCAAACACAACATATTTAAATGTTTATTTTTTAAAATAATAAGAAAAAAAAAATAAATTTACAAAAACTATTACAATATATAAAATATTTAAATATTTAACCAAAAACAAAAAACAAATACACATATACATCCTGAACCACAATACAAATACACTTTATGTGAATAAAAGAACAATTATTTATTAAACATCTCATTCCCATAAAAATGTCATTTTATGGGAATGTCGTATCAAATAAAATCGTGTGCAAATCACATATTCACCTTTGAAAATTACTCATAAACTAATCGATTGACCTTCAATGAAGGTCCCTTTTCCCTTACACAACTTTTCATGTCAACTACATTCTGTAAGTTCCAAAAATTAAGACAAAATCATTATTGGCTTGAATATTGATCCTCGTCATATGCACTTTTTTGGTGACATTGAGATGTTGCTTAGGAATTCTTAAATAAAGTTAAAATTAAAGTAGAGTTTTATCATACAATGTATTGCAACTTTGTTTTTTTTTTTAAGATTCAGTTTGAATTTTGTTGGTTAAATTTTATAGATATCTTATAACGATATTTAAAGGTAATGATTAAGCTTATAGCACTTAAGTCCTTGTTATCTCATATGGAACTATGTGGAGAGGACAAAGCCACTGGGATACACCATTCATTAAATGCAAGTTACATTTGGGTTAAAGCTTGTTTTATGAATATTCCAAGAAAGGGTGTTGAACATTGTTTGAGATATCCTATCGATGCTACTGATATTGCAATAATAATATTTTTTTATTGCATGTGACATCTCTTTCAATGCAGCCTACTCACCCCATTTTGAGAAATATGGTTTGAGTCATTAATGATAGACAAACAAGATATAAGGCATATTTTTATGAGAATCTTCGAGCTGTGTTGGTTGCCAAGGAGAAGAATGTCTCTAGAAAGAGATGGCACCATTGAAGGTGTATTGAATTTTAGAAGGATATTCCATTGTTATGGATGGCTAGATGGATTATCATAATTGTCTATTGATAAATATCATCATCTCTTCCATATTTGATTCATATTTTATAAATGTCTATTTTATAAATGTCATAAATTGTTTTGATTAAGAAAAGTACACATTCTTCTTGAAGTGCTAATTATGAGAGGACATTATGGAAGTTGGGTGATCGGATGTCATCCTAGTTGTCACCAATGCATTACCAATTGGAAAAATAAACATGGCTTGTCATCCTAGTTGTTGCCAATGCATTACTAGTTGTCAAAAACAACATCATGGTATATGGAAAAAACGAAGTATACGGTGGTGTCTTTATTCTAAAATATTGCACATTGACATTAATTTCATTTTTTTTCTTCCATAAATCCCTTTTTCTATAGTTTATATCATATAAGTGTTTATTTGTGTTTCTTCATGTACCACAACTAGGTTCTTTGGACACCATGTGCAGTGCATTCTTTGAATATTGGATTGAAAGACGTTGAGAAACTTAAGTATGCATGCACTAATTGAAATGGTCACAAAATTTAGGCCTTTGTAAGCAAACACCACCATTGACAAGCCATTTGCCACAGGCATGCCAAAATGGAGATATTAAAACTAGTTGATAATCAATTTGCAACCTACTCCAATCTGTGTAGGTGGTTTTTGGAGACGAAGGGGCTTTAGCTGTGATAATTATTAGTGATATGTGGGACCAATGTAGGAAATATACCTTAGATGTAGTCATGGAGGTGAAGCAGTTGATTTTGGATGATCAATTTTTGGCGGATGTCAAACTTGTTGTGGAAATTTATAGAGCCAATCTGCGATATGATTCATTATGAAAATACAAAGAGAATGTGTTTAGGTGATATTTATGAGAACAATGACTCTGTGTGTGGGAGGATTGAATCTATCAATGATAAGAAAGATCCCATATTATGGACACAATTGAAAACATTTATACATGGGCAGTGGAATAAATTGAACACCCCACTTCATATGGTAGTGTATGCAATTAATCCAAAATGGTATGATCCTACAACAAGAAGGAGGCGAAGGAGGCCTCCTTCCCAAGATAGAGAGGCAGTGAAAGGATTTATGAATTTTGTTAGGAAAAATTATGGTTCTATAGAAGAGGCATTTGTAAGACACCCAACCCCCTAAGTACCTTTTTAAGGGATAGGGTATTAAATTTTTTCTTTTCCTCGACCATCTCAAATCCTCATCTAGAGGGTACCATCATCTTATGCTCATCAAGAGATTTCCAACGACTATAGCTTGCTCAAAACCGAGCTCTTGATAAGAAGTTACAACTTCCCAAAGCTTCTGGATTCTCATTTATTGAGTCCATCTTAGTGCCACGTGGAAACCATGTGGTTTCCCTTCACTCGTGCCATCCAACATGGCACTGACATGGCATATTCCACCTAACCCATCTAACTCCCCAGCCCAACGGTTTGGAACACTTTAGATATTTTCTTCTTCATCAGAGTCTTTCCATCAGGGTTAGAGGATTTCCAACACATAATCCACTCCGACAAAATTTCTCCAACCACGCACACCAACGGATCTAACCTATAGATCCAATGGCCCTCAGGGTTGAGAAATCAACAGCTCTGGTTACTTTGAAGTTTCCCACTCACACAAAGGTTAATGACCATTGTCATGCTCCTACTGCACTTATCTTATGTGGGGCCCTTGGAAATATATGGTTGAGATTGAATCTCGCATTTTCGTCGATATATGGCCCAAATCTCCTCTAATACTTCTTCACATAGAGATCCTCCAACATCCTTTCACTTTGACACCTCTATGGTAGTACCCATGAACAACGGTGGAGATCTGTCCACTTGCCTGCCACCTTGGTCACCACTACCACCATGTACATGTCTCCTGACATGACATGTGCACTCACATCACGTCTTGGATTTCCCCCTCCAGATGTCAAATCAACATGACACATGGCTCAATATCCACTTGACATGTGGACCCATCACAATGTGCCACATCACCGTATGGTACAAAAGCTCGCTCAACCAAAGATTGACACTTGTCCATTTCTTATAAATTGATTAAGTTACTTAATCAATATTCTCTTAATATACCACTCCTCAGTATTTGTTTATTTAATCCTCATTAGGGATAATTAGTCTTCATTAATTAAATACCCCACGTAAATACATTTTCACTTAGCCTAATATATCGACCCGGTAATTAATGAGGATTTAATTTCTCTTTCCTTCCCTTGGGAATCCAACGTCCCGAAATGGTTTAGCGCTAATTTAAATATCAAGGTTATAAACATATTATAATACAATTAATTAATTATATCACAATATAATTAATTGTTGTAAAGCACCCAAATTGTTTTATATTGTAATTAGCTTCATTGTAAAGCACCCAGGCTACGTTATAATCTATTTTATTATATTAATAAAGTATGTGGGGATTTCGGATCCCGAACACACCGTGAAACTTGTTTTCCTTACGAAATCCATTGGAGGGAAATGAATATTAGTGTTTAATATTATAATACCTCAGGCCCTTATTTTGCACATCATTCACATGCACTCGTCTTGAAGCCAGTTGTATGGGTTCCTCCGGGAATCCTCAAGCATCAATTCAACCAATGTAATCTTCCTTCAATGACTCAGATATGGATAAGGGGACAACCTATAATCATATAACATGAGAAAGAAGTGATAGAAAAGGAGTTTCCAGGCTAGAAGGGATGTTGCTCAGAGAAATATAGGGAAGGGAGGCTTGTTATATGTTGGTAGCATAACTTTGCATAAAAGTACTTGACCTCTCCTTAGCCCTCAATGATTGTTTTATATATTCCCAAAGAGGTTTGGGGAGTTGAATTTAGTTGATTACATGCAAGGATTGTTGTGAAACAAGTCCAACCGAAAAACCTACCCGAGAACACAAAATTATTTTATTTTTCACAAATTTTGAGGGAATCTGTGGGTTGCAATGTGGGAAGGCGCAGATGTTTGTGTGTTGCACTAGGGAAACCTACATATATGCTCTTAGGGCATGTTTTTTATGTGATTTTTGAGAGGTCCTTTTGGGGAAAAGTCTAGCAAGCATTAGGAAAGGGTTAGTCCATGGAACAAAAGAATAACTGTGGAATTTTGTGCTATAATAGATTCCCCCTAATGTGTGAGGCTAGAAGGGAAAAATGATGGCTGAAATACATTATGAACTCTGATAGGCAATGATGCATCGAAGGATCCATGGAATTTCTAGAACAATTGATCCAAAAACAATAACCGTCAACACGGATCAAGTAAGATTTTTGTTTCCCAAGTCGGGCATACCCATGCTCAGGAGTGATGTAAGCAAGGCTACCAAAGTAACTACACTACGGATCTATGGCATATATAAAATATAGCTAAAGTCCATAGCTACGAATAGTATAGAGTGTATCCATGTGATATATATGAAGTAGAAAGCATGGCCATGAAGAATACACAATGGATCCATGTTAAAGTAGATCATAGCCACAAATAGATACACAGTGGAGATATGTATCAAAACCAATAACAGAGGATAACTGGGACCAAAGAAACGAACAATATGATCCTCTATGAGTACCAATCTATGAAATGGAACCATATGAGTCGAGAAGGAGCACAAAATATGGGATGCTCGTACTTCTCTCAAAGACTTCACTATGATTCGTCATGGTACTAGTCTACACTATGCGAACACAGTGAGACATCATTTGATTACTGGTCATTGGGGTATACCATTAAAAAACGCGATACAACCCATCGATAATGATAATGGGAGTCAAGGTACCATGGTACTATCTAACAAGTGTGAATGAATGAGCTGGCGTCAAACACCTGGTATAAACTATCGAGTAGGGGACATTGAGGTATTCCCATTGTCAATAGTGAGGGAACCTACCACTGATGACTGCAAGCCCCAAGGTACCAAAACATAACTCAATATCTCTCTCGTAGATAAATATGTGTTGAATTCGATGAGAGGGAATCCATTGGAAGGAAGGCATTAAGGCATCCTTCATCATCCAACACAAGGGGTGGAAGAAAGCCAATGATTTGGAAGAGATCAGACGAAGAGACTGGTACTCGTGATGATGAGACTGACTTGGGAAGGTCGACTTGCAAGGTCACATGCTAACTACAGAGTGGTCGACACAGGTTTAAAACTTTCCCTTGAACATAAGCACAACACATTATGTGACTTGGGCAACATGACTATAAAATGGGATACATTTATGACATAGGAGGCATCAACAATGCTCCATATAGTTGGAAGACTAACCAACCAAGGGAGAAAAACTCAAATAAATAAAAATTCTCCTAAAGCCATACTAAACCCAAAACAATGAGATACTGACTCAAGATTGTGCTTTGTTCAAAGGAGACAAGACTGCTTCCAACAAAAGAGATAGATGTTTTCCCATTCTTTTTTGTTTTTTGATATTTTTGTCTTTTTCATGTTATAGAAGCTTGAAAAAGAATAAAATAATGTTTATTGTATAGTGGAGGAAATGAGTGTCATGGGAAAGAAAACTAGTTCCAGAGCACAAGGAACATACCTATGCTCAATGCAAGGAATCATGTGCAATATAAGGACACTCGGGGAATGTTTCCTATAGGGATAAGGTATTGAGTCGAAAAGGCATAAAATGCAAGGTTCGGAACTGATAGGAATGCATAGGAAATTGGTTCAACGAGAGAATGTTGAAGCCAACATTAGGCCTAAAATCACAAGCAATCAATATGCAGATGCAGTTACGACTCAAATTTGGGAAGTAAACCTCCCATGATGGTATTTTTCATAAGTTTAGTCTCCATGGCCCGAAAATTAATAAAATCATACTGAGGAGAACTCTTATGGTCATTGGGGCCAGAGTATTCATTTTTTGTACATAATTCAGTTAGTCTATAAAATGGTTAAACTTATACTGAAATAGCGCCTCCTCAAAATCTTTTTAACGAGTGTGACAGACACAAGATCACTCGACTATCTTTTCATATTTAAGGAGTCTGAAAAGAGCTTAACTATGGACTCCCTCATCTTTTTTTGTAAAGTTAGTCCCCTAAACCCAAAAAAGTATAAAACACAACTTAGGAGAAGTCTTCTAGCCCATAGACTAGAGTATACATTTTTCGTAAGTAGTCTTTCCCAGTCCAAAAAAGGGGTAGAACTATGCTAGATAGACGTTCCTTCAGGTTCATTTAATGAGTGTACAAGGAACAACGTCACTTGAAAATATTTTCAATTTTAAGGAGTCTGAAAAGAGATTAAACATGGACTCTATAAGATAGGGGTCCCGCGGTAAAAATACCAGAACGAGAAAGAGTAAGAAGCATGAAGTTCAAATGCAAACTCATGCCAGGAGGCACTAAACTAGGAAACCCAAGCCCAGAGACAAGCTTGTAGCATGAGTTCCAAAATGCAAAAAAATTCTATACTAGATTTCCCATTGAAGGTAGGCTCTACCATAAATTGAATGATGCTTTGAAGTAGAGAGAAAGGTTTCATCACTCCTTAATGGGGTTGACCCTAGTTTTAAATGGTAATGGTAAATGAGAACGCAAAGTTTGAGTGGAATGCACCCTAACCTAAATGCCAATTAAAAAAACATTACATGCCCATTGTCTTGTAAAAGACTCAGCTAATTGATGATAAGTTTACCGGAGAAAAAGTCCTAAGACTTGCCAAAATGACTATAATGCTACAAAAATTTGATCATTAGTTGAAAAAATTGGAGAAAATAAGGAAACTATAGGAAGTGGATTTTCATAATTTAAAAAAAAAAAATAGTATATTTACCCATTTACCATTCCATTTTTACTATTTCACCCAAACAATTACCAAAGTGACCAAAACCCTTGGAAAGAAAATCGAGAAAACACAGAGCTTGGAGCAACTCCACTACTTTCCACCCTCAACAACTAAGTATTCCATGCTTATCTTTCATTTCTTAACTTCCTTTTGTCAATTTCCTTCTAAATTCAATCTTAAAATAGTTTTAAAAACATGAACATGCACATCCATGGGATTCCTTAAGGAAACTCATGGATTTCTGGAGCTAGTGGAAACACCAGTCACAGATATCCACAACAGTTCTAACTGAATGTCACAGATACACAGGAAAGGATTTAAAAAATAAAAACTAACTCAAAAATTCCTTGGAAAATTCAACATGATGTCCAATATCTGGAGAGAATGTGAACATGAAGAGATGGATCAAGCAGTGTTTAATAATGATGAGGAAAAAAAAATTATGCGTGCTTGCGGCATGTACAATTGTTTCCAAGTTGGCGGCAAGAGAACACAAAGGAGATTAATAAATATCCTAATTGACTATTGGAACCTAGATGTTGAGGCATTCATGCTCATTGGAAAGTCTTTGAACATTATGGTTGAATACATTTACTTCATTATCGGTCTATCGAGGACAGGGGAAGTTCCAAAATTCCAATATCGGGGGGGAGGCCAAAGTATCAATGATTTTATCAATGAGTACTTTGTTTCTGGTACTGAGAAGAGTGGCTCGCAAGTGTCAATCAAACAAATAACCAAATTGAGTCTCCAAGTCATCTTATACACTTTGGTTTGAATCGTGGGATCCAACTCTTTACATTTTTCATCATGGGAACAAATGAATTATGGGGTTGAATTCCTATACCCGACATGAAATCACAATTGACAGACTGCAAGATTGGGAAATCAAAGAAATTTTTCTTCAGTAGTGTCCTATGCACATTCTTCTTCAAGCAGGTGCCCATGATGAGCCCGTGAACACATATACGAGGAAACTTACAACCATGGACAACCATGGTACGATGGATTGAGCTCATAGATCGCTTAGGAGGTGGACAAAGGTCCATCTCCTTCGATGACGACTTTTTTGGTTTGTGGGTGTGACAAACTCCCTTCATCGATGACTACCCATATGCATGCATTGACTTCACTTATGAACGCAATGTCATCATCTCTACCGGAGACGAGCTATAGGACATAGGTAACCTTTCATTTTGTGTTATTTCATTTTTAATTTTTGAAAATATATAAATATTTATATTTTTTTTTTATATCCAACGTACTAACAAGAACCTCACTTTTATGTAGATAGATCACCCGTGAGATCGAATAATGTCTTGTGACATAGACGACGAGGAAAAGAAGAGGTAGGACCGAGCGACGATGTAGCGAGGACTTTTCGTAGTGTGGGTTGTAAATTTGAGGCCCTCATGCACAATGTGCCTGTGGTGACCATTGATGACCTCCCCATAGGCATGCAACGACATGTCGTAGAAGTACCTAGGCCATGGGTCCAATTGTTCTAGAATTTGGAAAACGTCGTGAAGGATTGGATCCTGTCACTGAGACGGGGGGTTGAATCAGTGACACAACAATTTTATCAATTTTTTTTTGTTAATGCAAACAAATTTAACACGATATTTTATTGTGGAACCAAATTGGGAAAGCCAAAAACACTTTTCTATTAACTGCAAAATTTTGTTTTACAAGTTACAATAGAAGGAAGATGTTCTTCCTCTTTTGATCAACACCCATTGATCAGGATGCAGCCACACCCCTGTTCACCAGCTCCAACTGGTAGGAGGATACAACCCCCTATTTAGTCAGCCACAACTGACAAGGAATCACCTACTCCCCTACAGGCTCCAACCTTCCCTTGCACCTCCCAACCACCCTTAATTTATGAATCTGGAAAACATCTGTATTATATCTTGATTGCTCCTCTCTTTGTTCCTGTCATCTGATGTTCAATGTATCTTCTTCATTCATTCCTACTACTTCAATTCTCAACCCTCTTATATATATTCCTTCATCATAAATCTTCATGGGAATTCACACCCTTTCATGAATCATCACACCTCTTTGTCTATTACATAATCATTGTTTTAACAGTCATATTTTTTATAAACAACACATCTCTTCAATCTTTATCTTAGATTTTGATGTCTTCTTTAATTCATAATAAAATTCTTCTTTAAACTAATATTCACAAACTTTGATCAACGACTATTTATTGATATACTATTTATCATGAGTTGTTATTCATCAACCCAAAGCATCCATCGAAAAAATGTGGCTTTATTTTACTCATTGTCTTTTGTATTTCTGCAGGGTTTTACTAAATTTTGTGATCATCTCGATATGGAAGCATGTATATATTTCGGTAGTTATGATGGAGTTTTAATACCCTGTGCTATATTCTTTGTGTGATCCTTGTACATCTTGACCTTTTCATTATCAGAACTCTCAACATTTTATAGCGGTCTGAATGTTGTGTAAGGTTTTACTAAAATTGACGAACCTCCATTTTTGGCATTATGCTCAATCTCTCGACAGAGTGATGGTCTTGACATATGGATGTTCATTCAACTAGAAGTGGGCTTGGTTATCCTCCAAATTTTCATTATGCCTAAAACTACGATGAGAATAGCAACCTCATCAAGCCTTTACGGTTCCGCCAACCAAATTAATGAACAACCCTTAAGCCCACGATCATGCCAACAATAGTTTTTTATTTATTTTTAAATATTTTAATCAACCAATGGACGAGATCTTATAATTGTCAATCAACAGTCATTGTCGCCTTGACCAAAAGGTAGGGGGCTTGACAGGTCGTCTCAGGCTCCAGGCTAGTGATCTTCTTGAGAATTCCAAGAACCTAGAGCCTCGCCTTACCTCTGCACTACACGTCGAATAAGCATAGAGATAGTTGTGTATATAAACCCAAATAAATATTTTCACGCTTGCAATGTGGGATTAATTCTCAAATGGAAATTTAATCAATGTCGTCGATCTCTTGATCAGACGGTTGTTGAGTCTTTTCACGCTTTCTCTATAATAATGAAAATGTGGATGCAAGTAGCAATCCAATATTACACATTTTCCTCTACATCAATCTACTTTCTGGGTAGCTATTGTGTCATTCAATACTTCCATTCCAACGCGGAATTATTTTGAGGGTACATTGTGTAGTGTAAAATACGGCTACCGCAAGCATGGAGGGTTGGTATCTCAACATAGAATACTCCATTTACATCACCATCTCCCCCATTCTCCATGGCTTCACTGGGATAAAGAATCATAGCCACAAACAGGAACCTGATCCCTAGATTTCTCACTAAATGTCACACCAAAGGAAGGAGAATCCAAAACAAAGAAAACGCATATGGTGCTTTCCCTTCTTACAATGAATTTCTCATTGCATCCTTCCTCCACATTGGAAACTCTTTCAAAACTGAATGGTAGATCCTACATAGAAATCAAATTAGTAAGTATGCAAACAAAAATGATAGATCCTTCTCACTCATAGACAATGATTCGATGGATCTTCTCCATGCAACTTCTCTCTCTCCTTACTCATGCTCGATATAGCTATACTGGAAATGCTTTAAGCTTCCAATCTATAGATTGAAATCATCATACAACACTGCACTTCTTTGATTTACCAGACAAAGCTCCATGAAGAAAAAAAGACAATCTCTCAGTCTCTTCATCAGGTTGAGCTACCTTCAGAAATCTCGTCATGAAGACATAAGGAGTTGGCACAGCCATATTGAAGTGCAGAGTATTAAGTATCAATTTCTCCATTTGTAAAAATTCTTCTTTAGTGTAGGCATTGTCAGAAATAAGAACGAAGTCTTCAACCACAGGAACATATACCTCCTCATACTTGCAATCCAAAATCATGGTGGTCACCCCTACAAGCTGTAAATGCTTTCCCATCACTCTCTGTCTTGAAAGGTATATATCAATAATGTTGACAGCCAAAAATAGAGTTTCATCCATGAGCTTAAACTTCATGTGCACCTCAATGAGGCAGTCCTACATCGTTCAGTCTATCTCAATATCGGATAGCTTTGTTCCATATAGCGAATCCATGAGTTCACGGGATACTCCAAAAGCCTGCAATAGCTTCGTAATGTCTCTAACAACCAAGGGGCATGCTCTAGATTGTCATTATGAATATGTATAGAGTTTGTCAACATTGTTTGATCAATGTGTATGTATTTTTACTCCTCACTGTGTTGGGATCAATGTAGCAATACATCGTCTTGCAATGACATCATATTATGCCAACAAGTATGTCATCACAGTCTCTACTTTGTCTTCTTTTCTATTCAAGTCTATTGACTGATTACACTGACACTCTTCTACGTTGTAATCTTTTGGATGGTGTGTTTTGACAGATTCAACATCTTTTTCTTTGTCCATGAAATACCATAAAAGTATCTCTTCATTTTGACACTATTATTTGACAGGGTTTGTTGCACCAGGCACTGATACATCCTCTGAACTTTGGATCTTGTCATTCTCATCATCACAGGTCATGTAGTAACATAATGCCTTATAACCATCACACATACATAATTCACATTGTTATTTGTCAATGCCAACCAACAACAGTGTCTCTCATCTATTTGACATCAGTTCCAATGCCATCAATGCCAACATGTATTTCCATATTGCCAACACGTCGTAGTTTGTTATGATAGGGTGCATTGGCCTAATGACTAGACATATAACGTTCTTGTAGAATAATTTTGTACTTGTATAACTTTATATGACCTTTGGGGGCTAGGAGGCCCCGTACTTTGTACTTGATGGATCTCATTTTGATATATACATTATTTTTTGTGTGTTATATACATTTTTTGTTTTACTTTGCAAAAGTGTATATATATAGGTGTCTGTGTGTGCTTTACGTTATTGATGATATACATGCCAATATAACACAGAATTAGCATATGAATCATATAACTCATTATCTCTCCTAGGCACATGCTCGTAAGTAATTAACAAAAAAGAATGTTCCAGAAGACGTACCCTAAGGAAAAACCTTAATAGCACCGTATCTCGAACTCAATACATGCCATTTAATTGTGAGACAACCAATTGTGAATCCATGAACACTTGAAGGTGATAAATACCATAAGACAATGCATCTCGTAAAATCTCAATAACAACGCTATATTCAACAACATTGTTGGTAGTTTCCTCGAGATACGCATCTCCAACATACATTAACTATTTAGAAGGAAAATAAATCACCCAAGCGGTGAATGCTAGGCATCGAGTATGGTTATTGGCGCCATTAACAAATCTGAAGTAAATCAACGATTCCTCAGGCATCTGTAACACAACAGAAGCACATCAATCACTAACGTAACCAAAATACCAAAAACGTAAACAAAGCTACATACAATATAGACAATAAAATACAAGAGCACTAATGCTCAAACCCTTAGTCCTAATCATAATACTTCTTGAAGTAGATCCCATTTATGGGCTCAAATAACACATTTCCTTCAAAATATGTGAGCTCGTAGGATCGTTTCTCTAAACCCTGTCACACGACATAAGGGTTGAACGACATAGGGTTGAACTTTCATGCCCCCAAGGCATCCTTGTCATGGTCGTAGACCAACACAAGATCTCCCTCGGAGAACGCCCTGGGATGAACAGAATTATCATTTTGGGACTTTACTCATTTCTTATGCGCTTCGTTTGTTAAATTTGCATGTCGACATTTCTCATCGAGATGTTCAAGGTAAACTAGGCATTATTCGAGTTGAGTCATGTCTGAAAGGATTTCAACTTCTATTTTAAGTGAAGGAACTTCACATTCAATAGGAAAAATTGTTTCAACTCCATGAATGAGTTGGAACAATGAGAAGCCAGTGGTTGTTTTTATTGAGGTTAGGTAAGCCCACAAGGTTGGGTAAAGAATCAAGCGTCGGTTAGTTCGAGTTGAATTAATTGTTCTTCTTAGTATCGTTTTTAATGATTTGTTGACAGCTTTAACTTAACTGTTAGCCTCAATGTAGTAAGGAGATGATTTTTCCTTCCTAAACCCCAGTTTCGATACTAACTCTGACATCATATGGTTCTAGAAGTGACTGTCATGGTTAGTGACAATATCTCTCGGAACCCTGAACCTAGATATGACTTGGTTGAATATGAATATTGTTGCTATCTCCCCATCATTAGAAAAAGTTGGCATATACTTAGCCCACTTAGTAAAATAGTCAACTACTACAATGATGTAACGATGCCCCCTAGTTTAAGCTGGGTGTTATGTCATAAAAGCAACCCCCCACTTGGTGAAGGGGCCAACAATGATGGGGGGAAACATTGGAGAAAGATGTGCATGCATTTTCTTAGTGAAAATTTGGCATGGATGACATTTCTTGACTACTTCAACACAATCTTTGAAGATCATAGGCAAAAAATATCCTGCGCGCAAATTTTTTTGGGTTGTTTCCAACCCAGATAAGTGACCACCACATGCTCCACTATGGAATTCATTCAACACAACATCCACTTCTTCAAACTTTAATAAACACCTAAGGATCGAGTCCACCCCTCACTGATACAAAGTGTCGGCGATGATGAGGTAGTTTTTCTCCATATGACGGATCCATTGATGCTCATCTCTCGAGTAGTTTGGAGGGAACATCAGAGTTTGGATATATATAAGGATATCCCCATACCATGGATTGGATGAAGAGAAGAGGAAAATGTGTTCATCCGGAAATGAGTCTATTGTTTAGCCTTCCTCATTCTCTAGTGGAAAATCTAACATCAACTCAGCAAAGACTAAATACTTCAAAGATTTCGAAGATGCAAATTCCAAGTCGAACTCTTGAAGCACAAAATTCCACTTGTTTTACTTCCCACCAATAATTATACTATTCAAAAGATATTGAAATGGATTGAACATGGTGATGGAGATTGTCTTTCGTAATAGAATGTAATGTTAGAGTCGTTGGACGGCATGAAAAGTTGTCAGCGCCAATATCTCTACATGCAAATATCTAAGTTCATGACCTATGAGAGCACGACTCAAGTAATAGATGACATGCTCTTGGAGCTCATCATCCTCCTGAACTAGAACCATGCTGATCGAAGACTCAGTTGCTACCAAATACAAAAAATAGTCTCTATTGTAATTAGGGGGACTCAACAAAGGAGTTGAAACAAACACTTTCTTCAAAGAATCAAAAGAACATTGTGCAACTTCATCCTAATAGAATGGGACCCCTTTATTCAAAAGGTGCATGAACTCCTTTGTTATGTTAACATAGTTTGGGACAAAACGCTTGAGGAAATTATCATTTCCTTGTAGGCTCTGAGGTTGTTTGATAGTGCATGAGGGAGGAAACTGAGTTATTTCCTCAACATTTAAAGGGTCAACCATGATCCCTTTTGTTGAAACGATGAATCCCAAAAGATGACCAGATGTCACACAAAAAATGCACATGTTTGGATTTAATAGGACCCTATAGAAACAACATCGTTCAAAGACTAAGAGGAGGTGTAAGAGATGTTGGTCCCTCTTACAATAGTGATTCATGTGATCATCTAAATATGCTTCCACTATATGCTTTAATTCATGAAAGGAAAACATCATGGCCTGTTGGAATGTTGCACCAGCGTTTTTAAGACAAAATGACATTTTCCTGTAAGCGAGCGTACCCCAGGGACATATGAAGGTCGTTTTGTATTGGTCTTCCAAATGAATTTCAATTTGGCTGTAGTTGGAAAAACCATCCATAAACGAGAAAATGGCGCTCCCCTCACACTCATTCAAGATTTGGTCAATGAATGGTATCGGGAAATTATCTTTAGGACATGCCTTATTCAAGTACCTAAAATCCTTGCAAACACGAATCGTACCCTGCTTCTTATCAATGGGAACAAGGTTGGAGACCCATTCCATCAGAGAAACTAGGTAGATAAAGCCTGCATTAAGCAACTTTTCAACTTCTACCTTTATTTATGTTGCATTTCTTGGGTTCACAAGTCTCAATTTCTGTCAAACCAGTTTAACATTTTCATAGGTTTGAATCCCATGTTGAACTATTCGACGATCAATGTCAGGAATTTCCTTGTAATAACATGAAAACACATCTAGAAACTCCTTAAAGAGTGTCGTATATTGAGTGATCTCATCATGTGAGTATTCTTCTCTGATAAAGATGTTTTTGACAATTTTAGGATTCCTAGAAATGTTGATTGGGATCGTTTCGGATATATTAGCCATGTTTCCTTCGGTATAGACACCATATCTCTCCAATGGATTGAATACTCCATCAACACTTACAACCATGGCTAAATTTAACTCTCCACTCTCTACTCAACTGATTTCATGAAGGAAATACGATCTATGATGCAAATCCTCCCATGGCCTTTTGGCTCCGACCATTGCCTCGATAATTTCTTCGTCTGAAGGCAAGATGGTATTTAAACAGTCTTGAGAGCTTGGATATTTTTGAGCCCATATAGGCTCAAGAAAGAGATCATCCTCCTTGATTCCTATAGGAGTTTGATCTATGTATGATGTGGCCTGTTGAATATCTTGATAATCCATTTCAACTGCAGACAAAGGTTCGTCCATCCTAACGTGAAATCGACCTTCGAACATACTAGATGGTGAGGGAAGAGTCCATAGTTCATGTATATATGACATCCTAAATGAAGAGACCCTATTAATCGAAGTATCACAAACATACAAAATTGGTGTGGAGATATCAAAAGATCCCTTTAGCGAAGGGTACATCCCATAACCGATGCTCTCAGTGGTTTCCTAAGATTTTTCAATCCAAGGGATAGTAGTCCTAGGATTAGTTTTCATGTCAAAAATTTGGATGCCACATAATCGATAATCATGATTTTTCCCTCAAGGGGAAAGCATATAATTCAAAAAAATTTCGAGATGACAACTTTCATGGCGTAGGTCCAACTTCTTCCTAACAAGAGATTATAGTCGAGCAACACATCAACTACTTCAACCTCAACGCAAAAAAACTTTCCCCCTAGAATAACCAAACACAAAGGAATCATACCATGTGGTTGAAATGAACGTCCATCGAAGGTAGTCAAGATTGTAGGAGAAGGAGTAAGCTCAGGAGAACCGATAGATTTCCAACCGATAGCCCCTTCATTGATGATAATTCTCTTAACTAAGATATTGTTGCAAACAACCCCAATTTTAAATGCTACATGATAAGGAAGGTGAGGCCTCACATAAGTAGCATCAAACTTCATTACAATCTGAATAGATGAATCTGCAGCTCCTATGGAAGATAACAATGCAGTTCACTATGAGGGGAAAGTTTAGAGAACCTCTAAAGAGGACATTACATAAGGCGTCTGAGCCATATCCTCAACAACTGAATAACTGGGAGTGGCTCCTGCATTAGGGTTATGCATTTTACTTTTATAAATGTCCTTAGGTATGTTCAACATTGTCTCTTTCTAAGGATTCTCTATATGGAGAGGGGTTCGATCCTATGAATTTTCCTTAACTTTCTCAGTCGACTCTGGGTTATCATAATCCTGATTTCTCGTCGAAAAGTTTACATATTTTATATTCAAGGAGTTAAGAATGTTTACTATTCATTTATATCCATTAGGGGGGAGCACTTGAAGTGCCCCCTTGTGGGTTGACGTTGGAAGAACAAAATTTCAAATTATGCCCTTGAAGAAAAGGGTTTTGTAACACAGTAGGATGTTGTTGTTGATTCAAATTAATGAGTTGTTGGGCCTCTTACATTTGTGGGGATTGGTGTGTAAGGTGATCATCATCACAAATATTACAAAGAAACTTCACCTTTATTTTATCAACCTTTTCCCCCTCAACATTTTTATCTGAATTTTTGTTATTACCCCCACCACCTTTTTTACCCTTTCCTTTTCTCTTCTCTTCGGGTTGTTGAGGGCCCTTAGAAGTATTCGTTTTCATTGAATGTACATTGAAATACTGGGTGGTGTGGGTGGTCAAGCTAGTGGTTGGACCAACCACAAGTTGTAGAATAACAAGTTTCTACATCTGGCTAGTGGACAGGTCTATGGATTTTGTTTGTGCAAAACCCACTATACCATCGGCATGTGAGTTGGACTTTGGCTTCACCAAGTTAAGGGTAGATCACAACACATTTGACATAATATCATAGAGCATGCTTGACTAAGATTATATGAGCTCTAACTATTGCACTCGAAAGATTACATGTTCCTTTGAAAACACTCACGAAGTTGCAAAGTCCTTCGAAATAAACGGGAGTAAGGATTTCAGGAACCATTCGAGGAGGAACTCTGGTGGGACCATAGCCTTAATTAGGCTCTTACATATCCTTCATTAATGAATTTTATCATAAATATGTGTGGAGTTTTCTTGTACAAAGTTAGACAACAATTTTGTCCTGGCATCATACCGGATAGGGAGTTGGAAGTGGTTTAATAAAACCATAGCTGAATCACCAAAATTCAAGTACTGCCCCCTCTTGATTTCAATATACCATTTGGAAATTCCTTGAGTGAGAGTATGCTGGAACAAACGTAATCTGATCAAATCGTCATTTAACGATTTGGACAAGTAACCCAAGTGGAATGTCACCATGTTCTCCTACAGGTCTTCACCGCTTTTACCCTCAAAATTTGGAATTCCTAAAGGTAACTTAGTCAATACCACATGCCAATTGGGTTCATGATGTATAGGAATGAGGTTATTAACTAATGCGCAACCTAAAATGAAGGTTATGTGTTGTAATTGGAATGAGGTTTCTAGAAAGAGTTTTCTATAAAACCTGAGCTTGGGATAAATCCTTGTGGTTGCTGGTTAAATAGAGGAAAACCTCTAGTTCCCAAGAGGAAAAATGTGGTTACCTCCAATGGACCCCCCATGGAAAGGAAGAAATCCTGGCATAGGGATGGACTAACCAAAAAATGGGTTTCCTGCTTGCAACATCCCTTGGAAGGGATTCCACTATCCTTGGATAAGGGTACTCTCGAAAGGCACCTCTAGTGAAGAAACATGTCCTTTCCAGGGGGCGAGTTGACCTTGGAATGAGTTTCCCCTTACTGAAACTGCAGACGCGGTGAAAGGGTTTCTCTCGAAGCCACCGTAAAGTGTGAACTGGGTCAAAGTGGATGGCATACTAGAAAATTGGGATCCACAACCCATAGAGGAGCCCGATCCCCATGTAGGGTTAGGGTCGGAAAATGGAACAGGTCCACCTCTAATGAATGGATATGATGGAGGAATGTGACCTCCACCCCAAGAAAGGGCTTGGTAAGGAGTTGAAGTGCTCCCCGCACCAAAATTCGATGACTGGGGTGTTCGCTGAGAAATCACCAACGTGTTAAGAATGCCCATAGACGACATTCTGTAAGAGAAATAATTTTTTGTTGATGCAAAATATGTTGTTGCACTCGAACCTCGAGTGGGACCGACAACCGATGAGACAATGGTGTTGGTTGTCGCGACTATGGTGGATTGAAACACATTTTTTGTTTGATTCAAAATATCGGGAGGGAAGATCCCTCTAGTAATGATCATCGAGGTAGGAGTTGCAAAGGATCCTGACCTTGACACTGGTGAAGTGTCATCCATAATATCCCAACGAAGAGGGATAATATCAACAAAGTTTGATCCTGGAGGTGGGATTTGGACAACCAAAAATAGGAAAGTTGAAGGTAATGGAGAATTAGTGTGTGGAGAGAATTCCTCAGCTCCAAGATCCTGAACAATTACCTCTTTTTGTTCTACAACATTGACTTATGGAGAGTTATGGTCTACGATCTCATTCTGACCAACTGATAAGAAAGTGTCTTACTAATCAATCTGACGCCTTTGTGGGGGAGGAGGAGAATTATTCCTAATCTCTTCCTCAGGTATAATTCCTTGAATTCTCCTCGATATTCGAGGCGATATGTTGGCCACTTTGAGGGATTAGCTCGCGGTGAAAAAAAACTCACCTTCCTAAGGTTAAACTACCTTCACCAAACACACCACTAAAAATCCCTAAAGACAAGACAAACACAAATAACTTTGTCAAAATTACAACTCAAGTGGATTAATTCTTGGGGCCAAAATAACAATAAAGTGGGCTCGGGGCCTCCCAGACGAAGGCACAGGTTGATTAATTTTCATGGACCAATGAACGAAGGTATGAGAAGCAGCTATCTTGACCTCCACAGATCAGCCTTATCTAGTGCAAGTACCCATGCTTCGTGGGGAACCCTCCAAAAATACTGAAGTGCATGACACAAAATATTCCCCAGGTACTACGAAAAACCCATGTAGTCACCTTGTGATTTACCTAGGAAGAGAAATTATGTTTACCATCTCGCAGTCAGTGCCTAGGGGGGTAGAGTCGACAGTCGGGATCAAAAGTGTGGGAAGGGTGGAAAATATTGAATCCTTGAAAGCATTGCCTCTCACAGAGGTATGGGGACAATCGAAAACCCCAATACATGATCTCTCCACTACACTCAGTCCATATTTGGAGGGGAATCTCCTCGGTTATTCCTTATGCGACCTCATATTTAACTTATGTGTTATAGGAGCTTCCAGACCAACCTATATGAAAAACTGGTTTCTACACTCCCTATTTGAGACACGTATGTTTTTTTAGTGCCCTTGGAGAAATTTACTCTCCAACCTATGCCAAGACCCTAACCTAAACTTGTTGGTTTACCCTAGAAAAATGAAAATTTTCTAATAAATTTTAGTAATGCATTCATTTTAATAGAATGTTCTTACTCAAAAGGGGTGTAGATGAAACTTTTGGTGATGTTTTAGACCGAATCCAAAATAAATGCAATATAAGAACAAAAAAGTAGTTTCTTCAAATGAAAATAGATGCAACAATGCTTATGAAGCAATTTATTTTCTTTTTCAAATGCAAGAAAGAGTTTCAGTGCAAGATTTAGAACACCTCAAGATGCAAATGCATAGAGGGATGAAAAACTTGTACTACTGGATTATTTTATTTTTTGATGAAAAATGCTACCACTACCAAAGCATAATGCAAGTACTTGAATGATAAGTAACTACCTATTTTCTTGCAGAGATGGAAGGCAAGGGTTCAAGAAATGAGAAGTAAACAAACATGCATATACTTAATTTTTTTAAATCTTTTTCATTTATAAAAGAAAAATGATCACAGGAATGCAAATATTTTTTTTTCTTTTTGAAACAAGGCAGAAAGTAGGAAAAAACACATAAAGCGTTCAACCAATACCCCACTAAAAAGACAACGAATATGGAAATACAGACAAACAAGACTATTCTTTCAATCTACCCAACAAACCTTATAATAAATAGTCTAAGCAAAGATTTTAATCTTTTTCATATATCCAACGTTCATAACTTAACAAAGAGAAACCAAACAAACACACAGGAAATCCTAGGTGACTGATCCAACCCAGCATTCAACTCAGAAAGGAAGAGGAATTTTAAAAAAAATCAACTTCACACAGGTTCGCAACTATTACCATAGCAACTGGCGGGTATCCATGGGTTTCATAGATGAAACTCATGGATGTATGCAGGCTACAATGATGCAACATGCGGATAGCAAGGTGATCCGGATTTTATGAGCAGAACAAAATGAATACTGATTATTAGCAGGTACTTAACACAAAAATAACAGAGATACATTAAAATTGGTTTTCTATTAAATAACAAAATAAGCTGAAACTGTAAAATGCAGCGGAAACAAGCTTGCTGGAATGGTGGCGGATTATCTCTGAGAAGAGATGTGACAGCAGCGCGCATTCACAAGAAGAAAATTACAATGAGTCTCAGAAGGCCTTTTTACAATAGACGGGAATGCCAAAATTCCTAGACATCCAAAAACCTAACCCTAGGAGATGAAGCGCCAAAAGTCATGTGGGCCCCGTTTGGGTAAGTTGGTGCATCAACTTCCCTGGGTCGTAACTTTTTCATACGATCTCCGTTTTAGGCATATGATAGATCGTTGTAAAGATGTATCCGAGGACTACAACATTTTTGACCCAAAAAACTGCTAAAAATAGTAAATTGCCAAAAATGTCAGAACGTTGTTTTGAGCCAGTTGGAAAAGGTGAGTGGCCACCGATATCCATATGGATCAATCCTCCCTCCTTAGGAAGCAATGGTCTCCATTGCGTTGAGGTCCCCCATTAGATGAGGAAATTTCTGCTGAATTTGGCCCCGGGTGAGCCACTTGCCTTGGTGCAGGAGCTGCCCTGCTTTGACGACTCGATAAAGCTGGATCCTTTGTTGTCGAGTGCCCTTTATCTGTCTGTCCATAATCTGATCATTGGATGCCTGTTGTATGCAGTTGGGGTTGAGCTCTGTTGGTGTCAGTTGTTCTGCTACTTCTGAGGTGTCCAATAATGGTGGGAAATAAGGGCAAAGTAGATCCACGTTGAACACTGGGTGCAGGCCAAGGAAAGGAGGAATGTTGAGCTCAAAAGCATTATCCC
>ML790266.1:89073-105247 GCA_009831015.1 Picea engelmannii | reverse complement strand
ATCTGACAGGGTTTACAAACAGAGTCATATGGTTTTGATATCTTCGGAAGATATTTTACTGCCCCATTGTTTCTGAGTTTGATTATGTGATCAAAATTTAGGTGACCAAGTCTCCTATGCCACAGCCAACTTTCATCATATTTTCTTAAGTGGCATTCTTCTTTTTCTTCTTTTAATATATAGACATTGTTTTTTGTTCTTATACCTTTTGCAACTAGTTGTCCTGAATCCACAAATTTTATTCTACAGTCTTTAGAGGTAAAAACAACTTCACACCCTCGGTCACAGACTTGACTGAAACTAAGCAGATTGTGTTTCAAACCTTCTACAAACAACACATCTTGAGCTTTCCTTTTGCCATTACTCAAACTTACCATTCCTTTACCTTTAATCTTTCCTGGTGCATCATTTCCAAAAGTTACATTCCATGATTTGCTATCACTTAGAGTTAGAAACTTACTTTTGTCTCCAGTCATGTGTTTGGAGCATCCACTGTCAATATACCAGGGATTGTTTTTTCTTTGGGCTGATAGCACTAGTCCACACTTGTCATCTACTTTCTTCTTCCAAACTTTGACATTTTCAGTAGTGGGGATCAAATCTGACTTGTAATTCTTTAAATGACAGTCTGCAGCTTTATGTCCATAATTATGGCAGTTGTAACATTTTGGTTCACTGAATAATAGATCATAACGATTGTTATGCTTATAATTGTTGTTGCGTTTCACTAGTGTCCTTCTCCTAATCATCACATGATTTATAGTCTGTGATTGTTTGTTGCTTGGTTGTCTCAATCTTTGTTGTGGAAGATAGTTATTCATTGAATATCTTGATTGTTCATACTAAATCCTAAAGAACAGTTTATAGCTTTGTGACCAAAATTAGAGCAGAAAAAACAATAACCATAGAAAAAATCAGTGTACCTTGAAAAAATATGTCTTCTTTGAGGAGGTCGATTTCTTTCATGCCAATAATCTTTCTGATCTACAAATTCGGTTGTGGTGCTTTTTCTTTCATTCATTCTTGCCAGTTGATTTTCCTTCTTTGTTTCTGCAAAGTGACTGTTGTCAAAGTTTGAGGATTTGACAAACTTGATAGATTCTGTATTACTTGGATGATCACTACTTGATCCTTCTTCATATCCCAATCCAACTTTCAATTTTGAATTTCTTTGTTGATTTAGAATGGAGATTAATCCTTCTGAGGCTTTAATACTTGGCAGATTTTGATGATACAATCCCTTAAAATTCTCCATTTTGTTTCTTGTTTTTACTATCTCTTCTTCTAAGGCTTCACAACTGGATTTCTTCTCTGACAACTATTGTTTTAGTATGTCTTATATTTTCTTTGCCTCTTCTAATTTCACTTTCATTAGGGCAAAGTCTTCATCAGGCTGTTTATTGTCTTTCTCGAACTGTATCAGCAATTGTTTTTTCTTTCTGTTCTTAATTCTGAGTCTGTCAATTTCTTCCAGTGCACTGATCAGTTCTCCTTCCATATCAACCACAGCTTCTTCAACATTATCATCACTGCCTATGTTTTTATTATCATAATCCTCTTTGGCCATAAGCATGAAGTCATTTTCCTTATCTTCACAGGAAGAGTCACTATCGACGTCTTCTGAGGAATTGTCCTTATTTGCAACCAAACTTTTCTTCTTATTATATTTCTTGTATTTTTACTTCTTTTCATCATCAGAGTTCTGGTCCTTTTTATGATGGGGACACTTAGATGAAAAATGACCTATCTTAACATAGTTAAAGCATTTGAAGGGTAACTTCCCTTGATATTTTCCCGATCCTTTCTTTAACCTTCTCACAAATTTGCCTCAATATCATCTAATTCTGAATCAGTATTCTTGTCTGCTTTAAAAGATGCTTCTCTAGTACTGGATTTATCTTTGTTAATTCTCATTTCATATGTAGTTAGAGTTCCTAGGAGTTGATCAATGGACAGAGTTTTAAGATCACTTAGTTCTTCTATTGCAGAGACTTTTGAATTAAATTTATCAAGCAGAGATCTTAAAATCTTTTGAACTAAAAATGGTTCTTCAATCTTCTCACCAAGACCCTTCATGGCATTTACAAGTTATTCAACTCTTAAAAAATACTTGCTAATTGTTTCATCTTCATTCATCTTTAGTTTTTCAAATTTCTAATCTTTAGGTCGTTAAATATGTTCTCATTCTAATCTTCCAGAAGGCAAAATTTGTTCCATCAAAGAGAGGGGGCTTAGAGGCTGAAGTCCCTTCATGACTTGTCATGTTTAAGCTTACAGATATACCTTTGAATAAAAGGAACCCGCTCTGATACCAATTGTTGAAATTACTAAGACAATTGAGAGGGGGGGGTGAATCAGTTGTTATTGTGCTTAAACAATTTTAAGACTATTAATACATTCTTAATCATTATTCAAGTGATCATCAACATTATACAACATATGGACAATAAAAATAATGAGCATCAGTCACACATAAAGTATACACAGAGACAAATTTTCACGAGGAAACCCATAAAGGGAGAAAACCTCTTCTTCTTTGAAATGATAGATAGTCTTTTAAGTTCTATACATCATCTATAATTGAGAACCAACTCAATGTGAGGCTGCTACCTCTGTTTTACAAGCTGCAACTTGTTTGAGAGCACCGAATCTCTTGTTTCTCTAGCACCCACTAGAAGGAAGAACCAACTCCCCTAATGTTCCAGCACCAACTGGATGGAAGCACCAACTTCCAGTTACACAGGCTCCAACCTGTATAACAAAGAACACTTGTTCTCCCTTGCACCACCCTGCCACCCTAGTTTCTCTGGCTGCAACCAGACGGAAGATACAACTCCCTGTGTTCAAGCTCCCACTTGAACCTCTGAGGACAACAGTCCTCCCTAAAACCTCCCAACCACCCTAGAATATAAATGAATAATTAAACAACCAACTACACAAATAAATCTATTCTTACCACTTCTTCTCTGTTCTGTAAATCTGGTCTTCTTCTAATTGTTCTGCAATTCTTCTCTTCCTTTGTCTGTTCTACAATTCTGCTCTGCTTCAACTTGTTATGTCATTATGCTCTGCTTCAAGTATTTTCTTCATCTGTTACTCTTCTCTGAGTTTTATCTCACACTGCGCATATTTTTAGTCTCACACTGCGCATCCTGTGATTTTCCCTTTCTTACAGTTTAATTCATTTTTCATCTAGAACCACCAACCACGGACAGACTGTATCTGTTTCTTTTATGCACCAAGCACATAGCAGTTACACTTCACATCTTCTTAGGCAAAAGAAAAACTGTTTGAGCAACTGAAACACCAACCGATCAGAAATCATGAATCAGTTTTGCTAACTGATTCGTAACTGATGAATTAACTGTGAGAGAGAACAGTATCCCTCCGATCATATTCAAGTTTATCTGCACCATTGGATGAACTTTATTAATCTTTCCTTTAAATCAGATTTCGGCATTTCGGCATTCCTGTGGCCAAGTGTCTCGAAACTTCATGTCGCGATCTCCGAAACTTCGATACAAAGCTTTTCTGCACTAGCTCCTTCCTCTATATGACCATGGCCATGACCAAGCGCTTATGCATAAAGTGCTTTTGCGATTTCGCATTTCGTGAATCTGGAGATGAGGCATCTTGACTCTCCAAGTCGCGATCCCCGAAACCCTAAAATGGAGCTTATATGAACTGACTCCTTCCCTTCTCGTGACCACCAGCGTTGACCATAGGTTGTGCCAAAAGGCACTTCATATTTCGCGATTTTATAAACTTTATCGAGTCTGATCGATGGTTTAAATCTCCATAGATCCGACGGTCCAAATCTTATCACGATCTCGCATCTCGCGAGTTTCCACACCATGCTTCGTTGACTCCAAGTCAGCAACTTGTCCTATGATTCGACGGTCCAGATCTAATCTTAATTCAATGGCTTAGATCATATCGCGATTTCACATATCGTGATTTCAGTGTTCTTGTGGTTATGTTTCTTGCCTCTCCAAGTCGCGATTCGCGAAACTCCGAAATGGAATCGGATCAACGGTCCAGATCACATATTGATCTGACGGTTGCGATTAAATCACGATTTCACATATCGCGATTTTGGTGGTTATGTTTCTTTCCTCTCCAAGTCGAGATAGGCAAAGCTCTGAGATGGAGCTCAGATCAATAGTCCATGTTCTTGGAGATCCGACAATCCTGATCTTTTCGCAATCTCGCATCTCGTTGTTCCTTAGATGGAGGTTCTCGTCACTCCAGGTCGCGATAGGTGAGACTCCGAGATGGAGTTGGATCAACGGTCCAGAACAAACCTCGATCTGATGGCTAACATAGTTTCACGATTTTTCATATCGCGAATTCAAGAGGTTAAGGAACCCCGTTCCTTTGACTTTCCAGTCAGTGACATGATGATTTTTTGCCACGTGTCCTGCCTAAAGATGGATGGTCCTCCTTCTTTAGGGATTTTGTGATCCCGCTTCTCCTTGCGCTTTAATGAACGTGTAGGTTCTCCCTGATCCAACGATGATCAGAACTTATGCTCAGATCTGACGCCTGAGATTCGTCCTCCTCTTCTGTGCATTCTTCTTGTCTACAATCAGATCTGACGGTCCTCCTTCTTTTGGGAATTAAAATGGGATCCAATGATCAGAAATGATGCTTCTCCTCCTGAGCTTACTTTGTTCGGCTTACTCTAATTTTTCCATCGATGATCTGCCAACAATCCTTTGCATTATCTCTTCTGAGCTTATTCGAATCTTCTCTGCAGCGTCTTCTCATAATGCCCATCTATTACATACTTTATGTAGTCATGCCATCTTCATTGTTGTACTTGCCATCAATGAAAAGCAAACAAGCATGCACTGTCTGTTAAATATTTTCCAACAATCTCAACTAATCATGGTTCCCCTCACCATTCCCTCTCATGACATCATAATTTGTATAGGCAACACCTTCAACAATTATTCAACAATTTTCATTTTATTTACTAATACAAATATTCACATTACTTTCTTTAGAAAAGGTTCAACATTTCCCAAAATCCACACATAACAAATCTGTCCATAGTCTTCTAGCAGTAATATAATTATATTTACAAGTTGGGGAAAATGGGGTATTACAACATTTGACCTATGATCTCAATTTGCCCAATTTCATGTGGGAAAGGTGTCTTTGCTTCACATGCTTATTTAAGTGATAAGCATAAGAAAAAGGATCCAATCATGATTGGTGGTGGTTTCATGGTCTTAATGATCATGAGTTGTGAATTTTCCATACGATGCTCAAACAGATAGACATTTTTCCATCTTCTGAAAATTATTAGGGAACTTATGTTTTCATCCGTTTAGTGAAGAGAAATCAAATGGGATCAAAGAAGGGAAATAACTTACACTACATGCATAGCACACTTTAGAAAATAGCTTAGGAAGACCCATGGCACAAGGAAGGTCCTTTACTTATACGGGACCAATATATAGAGTATGTAGTAAGTGTGGAAGAAGATCCATGACCATACAACCTTTTTGGGAGTGGCAATCACTTAGGGAGCTTGTGCTAAAATTTCTACAAACAAGGATTAAATACAAAATAGAAATTCCACCTCTATCCTAGAGGTTTTTTGGATCTTAACCCTATGAATTTTTACCCTTAGGTATATTATGAAATGTAAAAAAACAACAGTGGAAATAAACAAAATTTCAATACTTAAAAACCCTAATCATCGAGGCAATCCAAGAGAAAAGATACAAAATTGTTCGAATAAGTTTTATCCCTCTAAGGAAATCTTATCATGCTTAAACCATATTTGGAAACAATTATGAAAGATATGAAAACAACAACAAATCTACCCTTGTATTCTTCAATTGCAATGTTAAATCACTTAACATAATCACCCTTAACTTATGTCGAATTAGCAAGGCATATATAGTTGGAATTACAAACCATGAAGAACATATATGGCTAAAACTCAAATCTACAATTTAGGCAAGTATTGGATAGATGGAAACTTCATTAATAAAGGATCCAAATGCAAGGGCACTCTATGAGGTGTGTCTGGTGCTCCTCCTCCAAGCCTCTAAAGGCTCCATCAATCCTATTAATCCATGTACTCAACTAGGTTGAATTCCCTTGCATGGACACTATCACAACCTAGGCATCATTGAGCCAAGTCCAATCCTCCATATAGGAACCTAATCTACCTTGTGCTATCTAGGGCCCGATACTTTACTCCAAGATGCAAAACGCTTCTCCTCCTAAGTTGGGTTTTCTACAAGAAAACAACCATCTCCATGTGGTCATCATGAAGGACATCACCCAAGTTGTCAGGAGAACTCCATTGCCCAAGGGAAGAATACCAAGCAAGTACCAAAATGAGGTTAAGCAATCACGAAGTAAGCCATCTCCAATGTGCAAATCCATCATAGACCATATCCCATGTGAAATTTCATCAAGGACCGTGTACCCCAAATCTCATGAAGCACCCCAAACATGGTGTAGACACGTTTTAAGTAACCCCAAAAGCTAACATCATGTAAACTAAGAACATTAACAGTGTTGATGAGGAGGAGGATGCAATAGAACCAATAATACTGACTTGAGAGGAAGCTGACTCAATGGTGTTGTTCAATGTTTTTTAAATTTTCTATTTCATTTTTAGAAATTCCACAAAATAATTTATAAATGTAGTATGACATTATACATATATACTTTATTTAAGAATCTGCAGTTAGGCTTATTAATTTTAATTTTCAATTTTTAAATAACAATAATCATGTTTATTCTTATTGTTTTTCTAATTATTATATCACTATAATGAATCCATGTTGAATGAAAATTCTAAATTATTGAATGAGAATTTTAAATTTAATAATAGATATCATGATTATGCATGTTTACTGTGTTACTCGCTGAAAATGAGATGATAAACAATATTGATTTACAAAAAAAATCCAGTTATATTTGTAAATTTTTAATTAAAATTTCGATAAATATAAAATTTATATGTATAACAAATACAAATACTTTTTAGTTTTTAATAAAAAAATTGATAAATATAAAATTTATATGTATACTCCTCACAAACACAAGTCTCCTATTTGCCAAATGTTGTCCCAAGCCCAAGTAGGCTTGTAGTTCAATTTTAATGGTAAATGGTTTGTAGTTCAATGGTAAATTGGTATGTCTTTCTCATTTCTAATCAAAGCTCAATTTTCAATACACTTTCAATCCACGTGGTTATGTAAACATCCAAAAACAACATGTCATAAGAGTTTTGATTTAAAAAATGTTGCGAGGTTTGAACTTTTATTAAATAATTAATAAAATGAACACTATTACTATCTTACAAATCTAATCTATCATATAATAAGAAAAGACAAGAAAATAATTAATTAATTAAAATTATAAATATAATTATCATCAAACTTTGGTAAAAAGAAGATAGACTAATCATTAATATAATAATTATAATATTTAGTACAATTTTATTTTTAATAAAGATCCTTATTTTCATTGTTGAAGTTTAATGTTTATATTGGAGTAATAAAGTCATATTCTATAAGTGATTAATTAGTTAGACAAGTTGTTAGGATAGTTGAGATATTCTTTTAATATTTTCTTCTAAATTAAGAATAAGTTAGAGTTGATAACAATTGGTGAACTCTATACAATAGAATCACAACTTATTGTAATTGTACCACTTATTTATAATATATTTAATATAATTTTTGGGAGTGCGAAAACAATGTCTACTTTCTCATTTTCTATCATGGTATCAGAGTTGGATTGGGCTTAACTCCCTCACGAGAGGGTCCGAAAATACGAGAGAGCATTTAGAGATGATCCTCTGTAGATATGTAGGATTATCATAGGAGAGTGGATTCTTTTGGTTTTTGTTTTTTGTTGAGTGGAGTGTTTACTACTGTGTGTTTGTATGTGTGTGAAGTATGAATTGTCTAAGTTCTGGTCATAAATTTGTTGAGTGTGAATGCGCAATATTTTTTGTTGGAGGAAAGCAATCCACTCACTATGTCGATTCCAAAATTGTGTTGATGAGTGAGAGGAGGAGCATCGTTGCCAATAGTGGAGTAGTCTCCCAACTATTGTCTAGTCTTGTTGATGTTGTTGGTTGGAGCTGAATACATGTGGTTGTGTTGTATGCATGGAGCTTAGAGTGTGATTATTTGGACTGTAGATATACTGCACAAAGAAAATATGGACCAAGTGTCATGTTAAGGATATGGTTTTTTTGTTGGCGTGAATCTCAATAAACCATCTTCCTAAGAACCCACTAATTTGTTATGATATATGAAGCAACACGATATGTCTTAAAGTCTAACCGACTGATTTAAGATAAGCAATAGTCTTGATTAGTTGTGGTGGATTGACCAATGATCCTTTATCTAGAATGTTTTTGTTTGATGGTTCATTGTTCTAATTGAGACAAGTAGATCTATGAGCTATATCGAGTAAGGGATGCGTTTGTATTGTCTAGGATCTCATATTGGTTTGTGGTTTGTAGTGTATTTTTGTACATGTGAACAAGGAATAACATTGACACATTTCTACCCATGAGTCAAAGCGTGTAAACCAATGAAGGAAAATGAAGATTCATTGATTAGAGTAGAAATGACAGATTATAACAACAACATACAAGTGTAGAGAATGCCATTTGGATTTAGCTCGGGTGGTTTGTAGGAAGATTGTTATCCTCCCCACCCAGGTTCAATTCCCACAAGTGACATGTTGAACTCTTAACAAGTATATTATTGTAATGGCTTCAAGCCTTATTGTTGACCAACCTTGTGTCTTAAATATTTTAGGGTATACCTTGAATACCATCCTTGAAATGAAGAAGGGTACTTGGGAGTTTTCCCCGACTTTATAACTTGGAAAATAAAAAGCTAAATAAATAAAAAATTGTCTTATTATTCGAAAAATATATAAAAAAAACTCAAATATAAATCATAATTAAGTAACCTAGGTATGCAACCTAGGAAAAATCAAGAAATCAAACCAAGAATATAACCCTAAAGAAATCAAACCATGAATATAACCCTACCTAAACATTAATATAACACACACACACACAAAAACATGTGAAAGTAAGCTAAGGGAAACTTGACAAAACCTATAAAATAATATAAAATTGGGTAATATGATTATTCTTAGTTAGGTGAATTTATTTATATTAAAGTTAGTTGTTTGTTGATGAATTAAAATATGCTTAAAAAAACAAGTAAGAAATTATAATGGTACTTCATAGTTAGCCCGGTGGGTTAGCTTGAGTGGTTGGTTGAGTGTTGTGGTTATTTCGAATGAGGTCTCGGGGTCAAATCCCCAACTAGCTATTGTTTCTATTGATGACATTGTTGAGCCTCACTCGATGTCCCCACTGGGTTAGGCTCGTAATCAAGCTGATGGTTTACCCTATTTACCATCCACGAAATGTGGTGAAGTACTCGAGGGTTTCCCATGATTTCTTCCATCGAAAAAAAATGGTAAGAAAATATATAGAAATAATAATTATAATTAAATAAAAGTAAAAATTATAATGATGTTTTATATATAGAGAGAGAGAAATAATAATTATGATTAATTAAAAATTATAATTATAATTAAATATATATATATATATATATATATATATATATATATATATATATATATATATATATATAAACTGGTAAATTTGTATTATAAAGAGTTGAAATGAAGTTAAATAATAAGGAAATACAAAAATAAAATTTTCATGGAATAAGATCGAAAATGTGGGTAGATAGAATACGTAAAGTTTCTAGATCATCCTCTGTTGTAATTTTCTTAAAATTCCTTCTATTATAAACTTGAAAAAACATGTCTAATATATTTATTGATTTACATAACATAAAAGTTAAGGAAAGACATGTTTGTTGATGGTTTCATCTTGTGCAATATTGGTAGGGTGGGAATCTTGATTACCCAGATCCATGTCCTACATCACTTGATGCATTATGGTTTCTTCCTTAAGGTATTCTTGAGCTAAGTTGACTAACATTATTTAATTATAGGTAGTTGAGTGTGAGCCTTTACTAGCATTGCAGACCATGTTTCTCAGCATGGAGCACTTTGCTTCCAACATTTGGATTTGTTGCTTCTGTCGAACCAAGGTATCCATCACCAAAGCATTCTAAGAGATACATTGATGTTAATTCTCATGAACTTTGGTGGTTACTAAGAAAATTGAGGTTTTTTGTTATTAATAAATTCCTTGTGTCTCCAGAGCACTCTATTAAACTCTTGGGATTCCTTGTATTCTATCTCTAGGAACTTTTTCTCAATCAAGGAAAAATTATAAAGAACCCAAGAATGTGATTCCTAGAGAACAACCCTTGTATTCCCTTTAGACTATTTCTACAAACTTCCTTGAAGTGTTAGCTCATAAGGATTATGCCAAGGGGGGGAGAGAAGGGTGGATGAGGGATGGTCCATGAATTTCAACACCCAAATGTCTATCAAAACCGGCAAACAACTCAAAAGAAACCCAAGGTCACAAACACCTAGAACCCCAAACACCACACAAACAACAAGGTTTTTAAATGAAGTATTAACAAGGCACCATGAAACCAAAACATGGGATAGAAACAATAAGAAATTCTTACTAGAAAGGCACACAAGTCCAGAGTTGGCCACCACTGATATTTGTCACCGAAACCACCCAATAATTGTGCCATTATCCCACATGAATCCTAAAATGTCACACTAAAATATTCAAAATACCAATCGAGATTTAATTCTAACATGTGAGAGGTTGGTGAAGAAGTCCCTTAACATCTCATCCCCTTGCTTGATATTGCATGACATCAAGATTAACATGACATGTGTTGGTTGTTAATGTCATGATGTGTCTTCATGTTTGATAAAACACAAAT
The DNA here is from genome assembly GCA_009831015.1 of Picea engelmannii. Lineage (NCBI taxonomy): Eukaryota > Viridiplantae > Streptophyta > Pinopsida > Pinales > Pinaceae > Picea > Picea engelmannii. The sequence goes on along the minus strand of ML790266.1, from coordinate 94,349 downwards.
GAGCTTAGGGGATGGCTTGGACATATAGACCCCTTATTTTTCCTAAGGATCCCTTCATTTAACTTGGTTTCTTCATTTACAAGACCATTTGTTTTTCGATTAAGGGTCCTTAGAACTTGGATGAAGGTAATCTCCTGAAATTTGTGAGTCTCCTTTTGAATCCTTACTATGAGTGATGCTAGCTTGCCATCAAAGGGAGTCTTCTTAGACTTCATTAGACTGATAATTAGGCTTGAATCGTCGATGATAACTAGAGTCCTCACTATGTATTTTTTTACCAATATCAGACCCTCAAGGAAGGCATACACCTCGCCCTAGTTATTTGTGGATGTCCCTAAACCGCATGCATAAGTGAATTATTGTTTTCACCTACGATTAAGGATTATCCCTCCCCCTCTATAAGATTAACATAACCCAATTATAGTATGATTGAGGTGGAGGGGTTAGGATATATATTAATTCAATTTATCTTAAATTATAATCATGGTGTCGGTATAGTGTTGGAATTCATTTTTTGTTAATATTTTAGTTATTATCTTTATTCATGTTAATTGGATGTTTCTCAATTTTGACAATTTATTAAAATTTTATTTTAGAGTAATGATAAATTCTAAATATGATTTGGACTTAAGCGGTTAGTGAAGGCTTGGAGTGTTCAGGTTTGGTAGGTGGGGTGAAAGTGTAATATACCAGATATAAAATGTATGCAGAATAGAAATAAAATGCTAGTAATGGTAGAATAACAGCAATATAACCAGAACATTCACCACAATAACACTAAAATGATATAAGAATAACAACAGAAATAGCACTTTGAATCTAAAAGCAATGTTCACGAGCCTCTTCAAGGGGGAAACCTCCAATTGAGAAGAGCTCTATTACAATAATCTCCCAGCTAGGGTTATCATACCCTCGACTCCTATTTGTACTAAAAAGAAGCATCTAGAGGAAGATCCTTCTAGAAGAGGAAGCTTCTATTAGGTCTTCTTACATCCGCCTTATTCTATTTTATTGAAAGGAATTATTAATATTGACCTTTATTACATCCGAATATATTTTTCTACCTATGTGCAGGTTAGGACCCTAACATGTCCGCCCCCTTAAAAATAGCCTTGTCCTCAAGGCTTGAGATGAGGAAATTGCTGCAGAATGGTAGTTGGTTCCCAAGTGGTGTCTGCTAGAGTTGTATCTTTCCACTGGACTAGCACTTCCTTGATGGTTCTCTAACATAGGCGATGCTCACACTGGTCCAAAACTGCTTCTGGTTGTATCCAAATGGATCCTTCTTCAACTAACTCTGGAAGGTTGGTTTGAATTTGGAACTTAGATCCAATCACCTTCTTTAAGCATGAAACATGAAAAACAGGATGTAGCTTCGAATGGTTGGGCAAAGCTAACTGATATGCGACTTGTCCCACATGCTTGAGCACGGTATAAGGACCATAAAATTTGGGTGCTAGCTTCTGACAATGCTCAGCCTTGAGGGAAGTTTGCTTGTAAGGTTATAGTCGAAGAAACACCTGATCCCCTTCTGCAAATTGACGTTCAGAACGACCTTGATCTACTTGTTGTTTCATGCGATTCTGTGCCATGAACAAATTCTCTTTTAGGGTACGGAGAATGGCCTCTCGAGCTGTAAGTGTTAGGTCAACCGCCTGGACCTTCGAGGCACCCAGTAAGTATGAGAGAACTGAAGGTGGCTTCTGTCCATATGCCACTTCAAAAGGAGTCATGCGTGTAGCTGAATGGTATGAAGTGTTGTACCACCATTCAACTAGGGGTAACCATTGAGCCCACTGATTTTTCTTTTCCAAGGAAAAACACCTCAAATATGTTTCCAAACACTTGTTGAAAAATTCCGTTTGGCCATCAGTTTGGGGATGATAAGCTATGATGAGATGCAATTACATGCCTTGTATCTTGAACAGTTCTTACCAAAAATTACTTGTGAAAGTTGGGTCGTGATCAGAAACAATAGAGTGCGGCATGCCATGAATCTTGAAGACCTGATCCATGAAGATTTGAGCCACCGTGGATGTTGTAAATGGGTGTTGAAGGGCGGAGAAATGAGCATACTTGGAAAGGCGATCAAAAACCACCATGATGATAGATTTATTTCCCGATTTGGGCAAGCCGGTAATAAAATCCATAGAGATATCCTTCCAAATAGCAGGTGGAATCGGGAGCGGTTGTAGTGTGCTCGACGATTTGATTGTTTCTCCCTTGTTGTGTTGACACACGTCACATTCAACTACAAAATTACGAATGTCCTATTTCATACCATACCAGAAAAAGGAACGTTTGACCCTGTCATAGGTTTTGGTGAACCCGGAGTGCCCTGTTGTGGGTGTAGCATGAAGCTCAGAAAGTATCATGGATTTAATCTTTGATTGTTTACTTAAATACAAATGACCTTTCTATCGAAGTTCCTCATGGATCCAAGAGTACCCTGGGAAGCTGGAGCATTGGACTGCAATTGTTGGATCAACTGCGAACTTTTGGGATCTTGTAGCCATTCCTAGCGAACGGCTTGGATACAATCTAGTACAATGAATGAAAGAGAAAAAATGGATCCTTCATCTTCATATTTTCGGTAAAGTGCATCCGCAACCACATTGTCTTTGCCTTTCTTATAAATGATCTCATAATCATATCCAAAGAGTTTAGTCACTCATTTTTGTTGTTTTAGGGAGGAAATGCATTGTTCTAGAAAATACTTGAGGATTTGATGGTCTGTATTAATTTGGAATTGTTTCCCCAATAGATAAGGACACCACAGATCCATGACATGCAGAATAGCCAACATTTCCTTTTCATAGATGGATTTTCCCATATTTCTTTCAGATAGTTGCTTGCTGGTAAAGGCCAAAGGTCGACCCTCTTGCATAAGGACAACACCAATTCCTTTCCCTGAGGCATCACATTCCAACAGAAAGGTCTTTGTGAAATCGGGAAGGGCGAGGACTGGAGTGGTGCACATGGTCATCTTCAAGGTTTGAAAAGCTTGAGCAGTGGTTGGAGTCCAAGTGAAAGAGTTCTTTTTTAGGAGAGCAGTGAGAGGTGTTGTAATCTTCCCATAATTCTTAACAAACTTGCGATAATACCCTATTAAGCCTAGAAATCCACACAAGCTCTTAAGAGTCTTTGGGTGAGGCCAGTCTTGCATAGCTTCAATCTTTTTAGGATCCACCCTGATGCCATCTTTGCCAACTAGATGACCCAAGTATTCTACTTCTGAGGTGCCAAAATCACATTTAGATTGTTTCAAGAAAATTTGGTGCTGAGAGAGTAGATGGAGAACTCGATCCACATGAGCAAGATGGTTTGTCCATGTTTTTCTATAGATGATGATATCATCAAAGAAAACTAAGACAAAATGGTGGAGAAAAGGACGGAAGACATGATTCATGAGGCTTTGGATGGTGGAGGGGGCATTACACAAGGCAAAGGGCATGACCAAAAACTCATAGTGGCCCTCATGAGTTCTAAAGGTAGTCTTGGGAATATCTGACTCTTTCATACATATCTGGTGGTAGCCCAAACGAAGATCCAGTTTAGAGAAGAATTGGGCACCACTCAATTCATCCAGGAGGTCATCAATGACAGGAATGGGGAATTTGTCTTTGATGGTAAGTTTGTTGAGGGCACGAAATTCAGGACACATTCGCCAAGAACCTTCTTTCTTCAGGACTATGACCACAGGAGACGAACAGGGGCTCGTACTAGGGTGGATAACACCTGCATTAAGGAGTTCCTGGACCATTTTCTCAATTTCATTTTTTTGGGAAAAGGGGTGACGATACGGATGGATATTAGGAGGAAGGCTTCCTGGTACAAGGGAAGTGGAATGATCATGAACACCACAGGAAGGAGGGAGGCCTTGGGGAGTGGAAAACACCAATTGATGTTTAGAAAGGATGGCTTGGAGGTATTTTCGTATGAAGGGTGTCTTTGTTTCTTGTATGGCATGGAGTTGGGCGATAACACTAGAATGACCCTTTTTGAGCAGCTTTTCCATGCAATGGGAACTAATGATCTCAGGTGAACTGGTGGTGATGCCTTGGAACTTATATTGGTGGCCCTCCTAGTCGAATTGCATGGTTAAGTCTTTAAAATCCATGAGAATGGGACCCAAAGCCCTTAGCCAGTCTGCACCTAACACAATGTCACAACCTCCCATGTCGATAGCAAACATATGGGATTTTAGGTGGTAGTCACCAATTTGGAGACACGCATTTTCACAACGCCCTCCACATTTCATGGAACTACCATTAGCAATCATGATTTGGAAATTATTGATGGCATGGATGTAGCAATGAGTTTCTTGGGAAATGCAGCGATGAATAAAATTATGGGTGTTGCCACTGTCAACCAGAATGATGACCTTTTGATGCTTGATGTAACCGATTAGCTTGAGGGTTTGGGCAGCGGAGAAGCCAGTGAGAACATTGAGGGAAATGACTGGTTCTACTTCGGGAGGGTCTGAGGGATGGGTTATGTCAGTGGATTCAGGTGATTCAGACGTAGAGGGAGTTTCTTCATCGTCTTCCGAAATCTCCACAGAGATGGCCACAAAAATCTTTTGTTCTTTACACTTGTGGCCCGGGAAATATTTTTCATCACAGTTATAACAAAGGCCTTTGAGTTGGCCTTCAGCCATTTCAGCCCGGGTCAATTTTTGGATCTTTAGTGGAGCAGAGGGAGTAGTGGGATTTACTGGTTTAGGGAAAGGGATGAAGGAGGGTTTGTGGTTTTTAGAAGATACAACCTGTTGTTCTTATTTATCTCTTTTGGTAGCCTCCACCCAACTCTTAGGCCAAGCCATGAGGACATGGGCCCAAATTTCATCCTTGAGGCCGCTGATAAAGCACTCTCAGGAGAAGGCATCAGACATGCCCTCTGTTCTAAAAGCTAGGCGCTCAAAGGAAGCTATAAAGTCTTCCACTGTTCCTAATTGTTTCAGCTTTGTCAAATGGCCCAAATGGTTGATGTTAGTGTCAAAGCGTCCATAAAGCTCTGCCACAAATTGTGTCCAAGCAATATACCCTTGACAAGAATTTTTTCTCCATTGCCAACGTTCTTGATCTAGATGGAGAACACCATACCGGAGTTTAACCAAGTCATTTGTAATGCTGTATAAAGAGAAGTAATGTTCCATTTGGGTTACCCAACCAGTGGGGTCTGAGCCATCAAATTTGGTCACATCCACCCATGGAAGGCGTAGGTCACGTTGAAAGTGATGGTTCTGCAAGGTATGGGAATGAGAGGAATGGTCA
>ML790266.1:35966-67202 GCA_009831015.1 Picea engelmannii | reverse complement strand
CTTTCCATGAGTATTCTCATCAATTTATAAGAGAGAATAGGTTAGTTGCTAGGATAAGAATGATCCCAATAAATCTGGAATGCCAGCTTCTGAACAACCATTCGAATACCAACTCACCCTTCTAGAATATTCCCTTCTAGAAGACTCGAGAATCTTAGCTTTTTCCTTTGTAAAAAGATGTTCTCACCCTGTCAATGATTACAGTGCGAGAATTTCGCACCCTAGTTGAATGCAGCATGCGGGAATGTATCATTCTCGCAGGAGAGTATATATGCAGCCTGCGAACTATCTTCAAAACATGATTTCTGGAAATAGATAAGAGCAACCCTCTTCAGGAAGGAGTTCTTTAATGAGGAGTTTGATTTGCTATCATCATGACATCACCATGACATCATCACAATGACCAAAATTGTGGATAACAGAGACTACAAAATGTCAGAATATGTTGAGAAGGGCAAGGAAGCCACTAACCCATCAACTCCTCTCCAAATTAAGAAGGCGGTGGGCGAAAAAATGACTCGCATCCCTAAAGGTGTGTTTAAGAAGGCTTCCCATAATCAAAACATGAGGGCCGCTTAGAACTAATTCGTCATGAAGGATCTGGCACAGAACCCTTGCGCGATGTTCACTCTGGAGGTCCTCCAGAGTTTCCCCTCACAGAGAAAATATTTGTTGTCCGCCTTGGGAGCGGCAGATACTAGTAACCTAGGAGCGATTTTTTTCGATCCAACCGACTTAAAAACTCATCTTACTCACCACATTTCCTTTCAGATAGTAGTAGCTTATACCATGAAATATTTTACATGGAACATTTTCTGTACGGTGGTTGATGAGGGTGCCTCGACTTGTGTGATTTCATTGGCATGTTGGAAGGCCATTGGCCAACCTGAGTTGTCTTCGTTGCCTACATTTCTTATGGATTTTGACAATCGGTCGTTTAGACCACATGGAATAATTATGTCTTTTCCCATGCAATTAGGAGGTAAAATTGTGTGTTTCGAAGTTGAATTGGTCGATGCGCCTCTCGACTACAATGTTTTCTTAGGAAGAAGTTGGACTTATGCGATGCATGCGGTGGTTGCTACGGTTTTTCGAGTCTTGTTCTTTCTACATGAGGGTTGGATTGTGACCATCGACAAGTCATCCTTCTCTCGTCCTAACCCTTCATTGGGGGATTCCATGGTCTCAATGATTGATAACCCGCAGCCTGGCACTGTAAAATTAGGTGTCGGTTTGTCTCCATCATTGATGGGAACTTTTGATTACCCATCGCCTTCCAACGATGTAAAGCTTATATCGATTGTTCCCGACCAGCCGAGGGATGCAATTCTGCAAGTGTCACTTTTTAGAACGAGCTAATTTCATGACCTGTGGACTTTACCTTCCCCGTCATCTTCGATGGAAGGGATAGGGCACCTTGGCATGGACATGCCCTTATCCACGATCGAGATTATGTACAACATTGTCCAGCAAGCCTCAACCAGCCCAAATATGGCTCCCTCACAAGAATTAGATCTAGTTATCGAGCCTATTTGGGCTGAAAATTCTCTTGCCACCCAAGATCCTTTAGACTTGGTATTGCCCTCCGACGAGGCGATTTTCGAGGAAATGAATGGTCCCGACAGTCCTTGGGATGATCTACATCAAAGATATTATTGTCTTCCCGATCTTAGGAGAGTGGAGGCAGGAGAGTTTGTTTTGACCGTGAATGGAGATAATCCTTATCCTATCAATCCTCTGGCTATGCATGGAATTTATGTCGAGAGTAACATGGAAATCATTGCTACAATGATTCCAATCGATATCTCCAAAACCCTTGGCATCGTGGAGAATTTTTTCATCGGAGAGAATTTCTCCCCCAAAGAGATTCGAACTTACACCGAGTTATTCAAGGAGTTCTGCGACATTTTTTCCTAGTCTTATGAGGATATGCCAGGCATCGACCCTCAAATTGTCAAACATGAAATCATGACTTATCGTGATGTCAAACCAGTCCAACAGAATCTTCGTCCGATCACTCCCCAAAAAGAGAAAACAATCAAGGAAAAAGTAGAAAAATTGCTCAAAGTCGGTTTTATCTACCCCGTACAATTAGCAGAATGAGTGTCGAACCCAGTTCCATTCAACAAGAAATGGGGCACGATTCACGTTTGTATGGATTTATATGATTTGAATAAATCATGCCCGAAAGACAATTTCCCAACCCCATTTATCGATCAAATTATCGATGAATGTGTAGGTTGTGAGGTATTTTCATTCATGGACATTTTTTCTGGATACAATCAGATTCAAATCAAACCCAAGGACCAACATAAAAAAACTTTTATTTGTCCTTGGGGTACCTTCGTGTATATAAATATGCCTTTTGGCCCCAAGAATGTTGGAGACACCTTTCAGCGGGCCATGTCGTTCTCTTTTCACGACCTCAAACACATAGTTGAGGCATACCTCGATGATCTAGCATCACATTCTCACAAGATATCTAATCATCCTGCCCATCTACGACTAATACTTGAATGATGTCGCTACTATCAGATTCACTTGAATCCTAAAAAGTGAAGTTTATGCGTGACGTCAGGTCATCTTTTAGGTTTCATTGTATCGACAATAGGGATCATGGTCGATACTCTCAAGGTTGAGGTGATAGTTCAATTTCCTCCCCCATGCACAATACCCCAGCTTCAGAGCTTACAGGGGAAAGAGAATTTTGTTCGGCGTTTTGTCGCTAATTATGTTGAGATCACTAAAGGGTTCATGTGTCTTTTGAAAAAAGGGGTCCCATTCTATTGGGATGAAGCTTCTCATTTCTCTTTTGAGGCGTTGAAGTGTTCCCTAATATCTACCCCTCCACTCCAGCCTCCTGATTATAACAGATATTTCTTGTTGTATTTGTCTGTTACGGAGTCGACCATCGGCATGGTCTTGCTTCAGGAAGATGATATGATCAAAGAGCACGTTATATATTATCTTAGTCAAGGCCTGGTTGGACCGGAACTCAACTACTCTCGTGTTGAGAAACTTGCTTTGGAAGCTGTCCATGTTGTCCAATGGTTTTGTCACTACATTTTGATTTGTAAGACCACTGTCATTGCCATAGTAAACCCTAATAAATATGTGTTAACATGATAGGTCATTGGTGGAAATATCAGCAGATGGATAGTTATCCTACATGAATTTGACTTGGATTTTGTTTCTGTAAAATCCAAAAAGTCATTGGTCTTTGCCGAACTCATTTCAGAACTACCAATCGAGTCTAGTGATATCATTCCCAAAGAATTGCCTATTAATGGATATATTTTTCTAATTGCATATTCAAACCCCTATTATGGAGATATACATGTGTATCTCCAAAATTTGAAGTGCCCCGCTTCTGCTTCTCACGATGGGCATCAACGAATTCGACATCAGGCGTGAAACTATCTTATCCTCGATGAAACTTTGTATCGTCGAGGTGTAGGTTTCATTCTTTGATGATGTCTTACCCATGAAGAAGCAGATATCATTTTGAATGAATGTCACACCAGAGCATGTGGCGATCATTTTTCTGGGTTGGTAACAACCCAAAATATTCTACATGTAGGTTACTTTTCGCCCTCATTAATCAAGGATTGTGTGGAGGCGGTCAAGAAGTGCCACTAGTGCCGGATCTTTTGTCAGAAGATGTGGGCACACCCTGCTCCTATGTTTCCAGTAATTATTGTTGGTCCTTTCACCAAATGGGGGATTGAATTTACTACATGTCACCCAACTTCAGCCAAGGGGCATCGTTACATCATCGTAGCAGTAGAATACTTCATGAAGTGGGTCGAATCTATGTCAATGTTTAGTAATGATGGCAAAATCATGGCTCTTTTCATCTTCAATCAGATAGTAGCAAGGTTCAGTATCCCAAAGGATATTGTCATTGACCATGGAATTCACTTCCAGAACAAAATTATGACTAAGATAATGTCAAATCTTGGGTTCAAACAAGAAAATTCGTCACCCTACTACCCACAATTAAATGGTCAGGTTGAAGTTGTGCATAATTCTCTCAAGACTATTCTTTAGCGGACGATCAATTTTTCCAAGTTGAATTATCATTTGATGGTGTATTCAACTTTGTGGGCCTATCGAATTTCTGTGAAAACTGCTACCAATTTTTCACCTTTTCAACTCGTATGCAGGATGAAAGAGGTCTTTCCTATTGAATGTCAGATTCCTTCTTTAAATTTCGTAGTGGAATTATTGTAAGACACTTCACCGCTTGAGGAACGCCTTCTATATCTCAAGCAACTTGATGAGAAGCGTCATGATCCAGCCTTAGCTAATGAGGTTGATAAGAAACAAGTCAAGTGTTAGTATGATCAATCCATTCGTCCTCGAATTTTCTCTGAAGGCGATCTTGTCCTAGTCTATGATCAAGAAAAAGATCACCTGGGAGCAGGCAAAGTTCAAACCCATGTGGTTCGGATCGTTCATTGTGAAAGAAGTCTTAGAGAAGGGTTCCTATTGTCTGGTTGATTTTGAGGGAAATTCTTTGGCAGAGCCTAGAAATGGGCGATACCTTAAGAAGTACTACTCTTAGGTTGGTCACCTGGGTGTCTTCTTGTATATTTGTATAGTCTCTTATACATTTTTTGTAATTTTTTGTCTTGTGGACATGTAGTTATTTATGTCTTATTTTTCATTGTGGCAGATGTCAAGTGAATCAACGGTTTACTTTGGGTTCACAAATGGCACTAGACGACACACTCAAAGGCTTTCTTCTGCAGCTTGGGTGATTTTCACACTTGGAGGCCAGTTGCTATATTCCAGAGGTATTTGTCTAGGAGATGCTACAAATAATGTTTTTGAGTACAATGCGGTGATAGAATTACTTCATGTTGTTTTGTCACATAGAATTTCTTTCCTCTGGGTTTACTTAGATGCTCAGTTGGTTGTGTCCCAGTTAAATGGGGTTTACCGTGTTTATGATCCCACTTTGCGCCAATGATTCCTTAGGGTACGTCTCTTAGAATGATCTTTTGATTACATTACACATATCCGTGTTCCTAGGAGATTTAATCATCTAACAGATACTCTAGCTAATCAAGTTTTAGATTGGTATGTTGCTCACATATAAAAACAAAATCACACACATACGCATGTAAATACATTTGTAAAAAATATTATCCATAAATAAAGAAAGATGTATATATATATATATGTGTGTGTGTCCAAAAAATAGTGTTATGAGTAAAAAGTGGGCATGAAACCCTCAAAAGTCATCGGTCTACATTGTTGGGCTTACGCCCTTAAAAAATACATATAGTACAAAAAGTGTTATTGGCACATCATTGGTCCAACACTATCTAAGGACGAGGCCTATTGGCCCTGATATAATGTACGATGGCATTCGCAAGATGCTGGAACAGCTGGACCCAAGTCTGAGGCACTCCTACTACATGTGGATGCATAGTCGGGGAGAGATCCTCGATCTCGGCCATAGGAACGACACGAGTGAGTGTAGTGAGGTTTCGCTCCACTTGTTGCAAAACTCTGTCAGCCTATTTGGCTAGGGGTCCCCCTTTAGTTGTTGTCCCTCCTGTCATTGTTGGTCCTACCACAGGTCGAGGATGAAGTCAAGTCCTGGTGAATTTTGTTGGTTGAACATGCCCCACATTTGTACATAACAAATTCATAAGCCAGTACTCTATACAAAAATAAAAAGGATATATATGAAAATTAAAAAATGTAATAAACTTTAAAATATATGTTACATATCTCACAACACTCCTCGTCGGGAGGCACAGGCATGTCTGGGTCTCTGATGAAGTTGATCCCTGCATAGGGGTAATCCTCGATCATCGGGATCTGCCATGCCCACCAGTCAAAAAACTTGTCGTCGAAGGCCTCTATAGTCCTCCCTCCACCCTGTTTAGGTAGCAAAGCTTCCCACCTGCTCACTATTGGGAAGGAGGCTGCATGCCCTTATACTATCTCTTTGTGACTGAGACTGGGCACCCTCTCAAAGAAGAAGGAGCATATAATAGTACCAAACCCAAAGTTCTTTTTGGTACGTCGTCGACACTCTGTAAGTTTTCTCTTCATGCATACAAGCATGGTGGTACTCCAGTCAAATATGGTTGCCTCCAAGCACTGAATGGAACAATGCATATGTGCACATGAGTCCTAATGAAGTGTTGCGGATCCAGTAATCTGCCTAATCAAAAGAAGGATCACTCGTAAGGAGAGGTTGGTGATCTTGTGGATTAGCACTTGAGAACATATTTTCTCAGTGCCAGCCTCATAGTACATGCTGATGTAATCCTCGATGTTAAAATTCCATGGAGGAAAAGTCATCAAGTTGATTGGTTCCCCTCTCCTCGAGAGGCTAGTCAGAAAGTATATATCCTTTATGGTTGGGGTTAGTGATAGACCCTCTAGTAGAAATGCCTCAGCATCGGGATGCCAATACTCCACAAGAGCATTGAGTAGCCTCATTTGTGCCCTCATAAATGGAAACTGGAATAACTTCCATAATTTGCACTGTTTTAGTGCAATGATGGCCACAAGGTCCTCCTCGACCAAGACGTAGAGCTCCTCATTCTCTCTCTCTACAATGAACATACATCCTATCACATGGAAAAAGTGGAGAGGGATTAGTGCTTTCCTTTTAATTTTTTCAAGGTAAAGGAGGGTGTACGAGGGTTTCTTATTACACAGTTGTGTACGTAGGCAAGATGTTTATTATTCTTCCCGAGTACATATGTGGGCTGGACTTGGATAACCTACGTACACACAGGGCCACTCTTTTTATAAGAGTGTGTCCCCTCCAAACTAAAAATTAAACTATAAAGAAGGAGTTTAAATGCAAGCATGGGTGTTTTGTACTTACTTGTCCCAAACAAAAGCTCGTTTCATCCACTGTAGCTCCAAGAATTCACTCTTTTAATGAAGGGTTTTTTTTACCTTTTCGTTGATTTTCAAATTGCAATGGTCAAAATGAGTTGCCCACCTCTATTTATATAATGTTTTGGCCCTTTTTTCCCCTTTTTGGTCCCCTTTGTCATTTTTTCTGGCTTGGTGGTTACTCGAATTCACTTCTGAGTTTTCTATTGGTCATTCTCGTACTCTTGTCCTTTAAGTTTGGTGATTTTTTGGTATTGGTTACATTTTTTTACATCCTTTGGTAAAAGTCATTTTTCCAACTTTTTTCATATAAGTTAGGATTTCATTCCCACTTTTTGCATCTCGTTGTATTTTCTTATTTTCCATAGGATCGACCTCACCGAAGTGCGACACGAAAGCTTCGTTGTTGTTCTATAAGTGTCGTAATTAGGTGGTAGAGCCTACATTTACATGGATTCCCTAGGTAGATCCTTTGCTACATTTTTGGTGTCTGTGCTATCAGTTGTGGCTATAGGCTTGGGAGCCCTTATTAGTCCTGTCATGATTACATAACGAAGCCTCATTCTTTTTTTCATCATCATCCTCGGCCTTACCCTTGGGACTCCTTAATGAGCACGCTTTGTTGTCTTTCAAGCTCACTTTAAAATTCAAAAGCAACATCCAAGGAGACTGTATTTATTCTTTTCAATATCGTTTGGATTACTTGAGAAATGTATCCCCCTGGAGTCTTATTTAAGCCCTTTTCAGACTCTCCAAAAATGAAAATATTGTCGAGCGATCTTGTTTCCCTCCACACTCGCCAAACTCAAATTTGAAGTCACATCTATCCGTCGATAGTTTACCCCTTTTCGGTTCGAATGGATAATTTTAAAAACAAAGGTATGCTCTAGGAAATTCAATTCGCTAGAAGAGTATTCCCAAGCGTAATTTTAACCCTTTTTCAGGCCTAAGGGACTCAATCTTTGAAAAAGGAACATTCTCCTTGGTTTTGGTTTATCACCTTTTTTGGGCCTTGGAGATTACTTACGAAAAAGGACCCCCTCGGAGTCCATAATTAAGCTCTTTCTAGACTCCCTAAAATTGAAAATATCACTGAGTGACCTTGTTCCTTCACACTCGTTAAATTGGTCTAGAAGAACATCTATTGACATGAGTTTAACCCCTTTTCTAGCCATTATATTATAGCGGAAAAAGGAATGCCTTGGGAGATTCGTCTCTCCAAGAGAGTTCTCCTCAATTACTTTTATACTTTTTCGGGCTAAGGAGACTAAACTCGGAAAAAGGCTATGATTCTATAGTTAAGCTCTTTTCAGACTCCTTAAAATTGAAAAGATAGCCGAGTGATCTTGTCTTTTTCACACTCGTTAAAATGGTTTTGAAAATACGTATTTTCAGTGCAACTTTAACCCTTTTTCAAATTGACTAGACTAACTCCGAAAAAAGGTACTTCCTAGAGTCTTCTTTTGCAATTTTTCAGACTCTCTAAACGTGAAAAACCTACCGAGCTTACCTTCTTTGGGATCTTAAAAATTTTCATAGAAGGGGTATCACTGTGTCATGCTTAATTGCATTGTGGGTCTCATATTTGTGTCTTTGGACTAATGTCTGCTCCATGTTGCTCTCAACTGAACCTTTGAAGCATTCCTTATACACAAGCCTTGCAACACTTCTTTCCTTTGTGACCTGACACCTTGACCCATGGAGGAATTTTCCTTGAGTTTCCTTATCCTGCAAATATTTCCTTTCCCTGAGCATTAGTATATTCCATGTCCTTGGAACTAGTTTGCTTGTCGCGACACTCGTTCCTCCTTTGTAACGTAGCATTCTTTTATTCTTTTTCAAGCTCTTTAAAAATTGAAAAAGACAAAAAACTCAAATATTCCAAAAAGAGGGGACATAAAATATAGATTCTTTTTTCGACGGAAGAGATAGTCTCCCTTGGACAAAGAACATCCTTTCATTTGTTCGTCAAGAATTGGGATCTAGTATGACCTTAGGAAATTGTTCTCACTACATAGAGTTGTGTACTCCTTCGTTTGGTTACTCTTCCAAACATATGGAGAGTTTGTGTTGCCTCCTGCATCATAAACTTATGTCAATGTCATGTTGCCTGAGTCTCATCATCTTTTGTGTTTTTTTCCAAGGGAATTTTTACCCAACCTAAGTCGACCTTTCGTCAGTTTTTATCTTGACTTTCATGAGTCGGCCATCCCGAGACTCCAGTTAAGTCTAGATTTGAAATCAAAAAAGTTCTATGCTCGATCATTGAGATCCTCTAGTATTTTCCCGATAGATTATCGAAGACCTCAGAGTAGGGAGTCTTCCACTCCCATTGTACTCCTACCTGATTTTTGAAGATCTTGAAGTTGTTGCTTGAGCTATGAAGACTTCATCTCCATCCACAAGTGTCACTAACTTCTTGAAGATGCATGTTGTACTTGTATATCTTCGACTGATTTTGAGATGTAGATCCACTGTGTATTGCTCGCGGATACAATTTATATAGTTATATGACATGGATCTGCAGTGTATTTGATTGGAAGCCATGATTTAGTTCATCCCGAGCATGGGTATGCCCACCTCGGAGATACAATTGTTGTTTTGCAGATGGGACCTCCCAAATTATGGTCCCGAGCTCACTCAATTTTATACATTGGTGAAGATATTATAGTGTATTTTGTCCGTTAGTTTCTCTTATGACATCATACATTAGGGGGCATCTTTTATAGCCCTAAAATTCCCTACTCATGCATACATGGCATTGGCCTTCTTGCTTGCATAATTTTCCAAATCACTATTGAGAAGCTCTATTTAAAAAAACATTTTTAGAGCATGTGTGTGCCCTGCTACACTACTTCCCACATACATACACATGTGGCATGCTAGACAACCCACGTACATACGCTTGTTTCACACTAAACATCCCACGTATACCTCCAAAATTTGCAAAAATTAAAAATTTGTAAGGAATTCAGTTCAATTTATGGGCTATTGGAGGTTTCCCAACCAATTCACCTATTATAGCCCATCCCCCAACCAAATAACCATCCTTTTTCCATATAAAAGGATGTATTAGAGTCTCATTCCACAACCAAACATTAGACCAGTGAAAATCTGCCCAATTTCCATTCCCTTCCTTGCCCAAGAATTTGCAACCTTTTGTGAGTTACTGCTTCAACATTCCCACTTCAACCCCTTTTCTTCCATTCAATCAATTCCCTTCCATTGAGGTGATTAGTAGATTGTGAGAAGAGTCTTATTGAAGGTGCACTTGTAGCATTGTAAAGAGGAGCTCGAACCAGGTTCACGAAACGGTGGCCTGTGAGGATTGTAATTTTCAATATTTGATTAATGAATAAAATAATATCTTTTCCCTGTCCCAAATGATGATGTTTTGTGTCTTTTATTTGATTTATACATAACATTTGATATCTAACCCTAATTTATGAATATAAATAGCATGCTTGTAGCCTTTTTTTCCTAGTCTTGGATGCAAGTCAACTTTGGGAGGAGACTTGCAGCATTTGGAGCTATAGAGCTTGAGGAGATCATCACCAGACATTGGATAAAAGGTACAGTTACCAATATTCTCTTCCATTATTTTTTGTTCATCTATTTTGGTATGTTTGGGTAGTATAGAAACTAGATTGACTTTTAGGGGGTCATTTGGTATTTCTATACCATAAACCATGGTACAGTTATAGGGGGATTTTCTCGCTAGCACCGAGGACTGGAATATTTCTGGTCGGTGGTAAGTAGTCACCATCAGTTCATGTCTTCGCTCCCATTTCCTCATTTTTCGATGGTCAGAGAATTTTTTTTATCTTATCCTTCACCTATTGGGGTTTCTCTTCCATAGGCGACTGCTTTTTCTCCCAAGCAAGCTCCAGGCCCTTCCCTGGAGGAGAATCAACCTCCTAAGGGTGGGAGAAAGAGTTATAGGAACAAGTACATAAATGTGTCTAAGGAGCTGGTGCGTCTTGTTCTGGGGGTGGACATCATTGTACCACAAGTGGTTTCTATGGAGGATTTGATTATGTTGGGTAGAGAAAAAGGAAGGAATTTTAATGTTTCCACCCTCCAGGATTGGGAAAATGATAGTTGGGCCGAAGCTTGTGGGTATGTCCAGGTGGATCGAGGTTTGGTTTCCGGGTGGTTTGTATTTTTTTTTCAAAAGGGGGAGGATTTTAATAGGGTGTTGGAAGGAATTTGGTTCATCAACTCGACTCCATTTCTGATCAAAATATGGACCCCATGTTTGATGTTGCGAAGGAAAGGGTCTCGTACCAACATGGGTAAGGATTCCTTAGCCTCTGATGGAATTTTGGAATGATATAAACCTTAAGGAGATTGGAAACGAGCTAGGTGAGTTTATGCTAGACGATGTGAGCTTTAAAGATTCTGTGGAAAAATATGTGGCTCACTAAGACCAAGAATAAACCATAAACCATTCACCATAACATGAACACAAGGATATAGAAAAAACCCTTGAGGTAGGGTAACACCATATATTATTCCTTAAGGAAGGAATGCACTCCTCAAGAAACACGTTTTTGTTACAATGACAATATTATTCATTATGTTTCATTACATTTCTTACGCTTATTTATATAGATTTCTGTAACACCCATGTTTCCCTCAAATTGTAATTAATCATTAATTAGGGTTACCATGTTGTGGCATGGGAACAGTGTAAATTTATTATTGTTTGAGTTACCAATAACTAACTGTGGGGGTGAAGACTTGAAAGTACTGGCCATGATATCACTAGAGGAAAGAATGTGAAAACTATAAGAGAGGGTTCATTATATCAAATAAACCCAAATTTCCCTTTGATGTGGATAATAAACCTCCTTCATATCCCAAGGAGAGAAATCAGTTAATGAAGAAAAGACCAGTGGTTGAATTATCAACCACTCCCATTAATGGAAGCATGTTCTAGCTGCAGAATGTCATCCTGAAGTACCACTGGGTATGGCATACCAAGCTAACCCGAGTTCCCTTCTGACAGAAGGAATAGGATGGGTTGAGAACCATCTTGGGAAAAGATATACAGAAAATAGAGACAAGGAAATAGGGGGGATAGAGACAGAGAGGAGAACGTGAGGAGCTCTCCAGAGGATGATGAATGGAAGTCCGTGAGATTGATGTTGAGTGAGAATATAATAAACCTCTCTAAGGCCATGACAGAGAAAGAAATCTCTGAAAGTTTACAGAGAGCATAACTCGAGAAGAAGCTGAAACAAAGAAATAATCCTTGAGAAGCTATGAGAGTTCCCTGGTGATATCATGGCTTGGCACAGGGGTGGCCAAAGTGCTAATAATGAATGCCGCTAAGCCTATGGTTGGGTGGAAGGATAAACACCCACAGTCAGTTAGTTGGCTACCACCTGTAATAGATAAGTAATCGCATATCTTTGTGTATTTAAGTGGTACTGTGAATTAAAGTTGGATATCCTATGAATGTTGCAGGGATGGATATGTTTTCTTAATGATTTATATTGTATCCCTTTTTGTGTCTTCTTGATTGTGTAATTAGGAAAGTAATAAATTATATGGATTTGACATGATTTGTACTCGTAAATGCTTGCGCCCTGTGGTGGCTTAAGATAGAGCCACGAACTGTGAGTTCGTCGACCTTGGGCACAGTTTCACGTATGCATGTTGACACTCCTAGTCACGTTGAGTCCCTTGGAGGAAGGATTCTATTAAATCTCAGGAGAGATAGTGCACTTATTCATAGAATCTCTGCGAGGTAGGCAGAGACCGAGAACCACTTAAGTTATATAATTGAGGAATGAGCGTAATGGGTGCGCGGAAGAATTCTTCCAAGCGTTAAGTTCAAGAGAAAGAGAGCAAGATCTTAAGCATTTTAGAGATAAAAAAGCTCAGGAAGAATAACTATATTGAAGTATCAAAAGGGAAGGTTCCTTTCTTTGTAAGACAAATGAACGAGATCTATTTGGGAAGAGCCAAGGTTCGTTGTGACCATTGGATACGGAAAGGAGCGCGAGGGTTAACCCCTTGAGTCCTTCAGAATTCATGAATTTGGTGAATTGAGCAAGGTCGTCACAAGGGAGGTAAAATCCCCGAAGTCCCAAAGTCCTAAAGTTAATTTGGGCCTTAGATCTGAGGATGCCTGGGATCCATCTCGACCATCAGATCTATGAGGTAGTCAACCTGACACTGACCAACTTCGGGAGATTTTAGTAGAGGAGTGAGTCAACCTCCCGAAGGCTTAGAGGTCGGAGTTCACCTGAGTCATTAATATCTGAGGACAGGTGTCAGAAAATCTACAACTTCGAAGAAAATTCACTCCGTAGGAAATCTTATGGAAAGAGGTCAGAACTCTCGAAGGCTGAAGTGTCGAAGTTCATCCTGATCGTTGATAGTAGGGGATGCGTGTCCAGAGATCTGACATTCTAGGAGGATTGCACTCTGGAGGTTTGCGTTGGTGAGTAATTTGAAACTCTTGAAGCGTGAATCCCTGAAGTGATCTATAGTCATCGATTTTTGGGAGACACGTGTCAATAGATCGTTAACTCTGGGTGAAACCCTTTCAGGAGAAAGTGAGTGTGGAAAGGTATAAACTCCCGAATACCAAAATCCCAAAGTAAACCATGATCTTTGATCAAGAAGGACACATGGCGCATGATCTTTGAATCTGGAAGAATGTACTCTAGGAGGATGGATTGTTGGAGCATTCAGATCACCTGAATGCCAAAGTCCCGAAGTAAACCTAGACCGTCAGATCCAGAGGGATGCGTGGCGGAAATCCATTGTATTCGGGTGAAAGCACTCTGGGAGGAACGAGTGCGTAGGAGTTTGGAACTCCCAAGGCCCGAATAGAGGAAGAATATGGGGGTCATCGATCCGTGGGAAGACACGCATCAATAGATCATGGACTCTAAGTCAAATGCTCCGGGAGAAAGTGAGTGTGGAGAAGTTGAGAGTTGAGATTCCCAAAGGCTGGAGTCTCGAAGTGGATCACAACCGTTGATTGCGAAGGGACGTGTGGCACTTGATCTGGAACTCTGGGTACAACATAATTAGGAGGAAAAAGGAGTAAGAATGTTTGAAACTTCTGAATGTCGAAGTCTCAAAGTGAATCAAGACCATCAGAATCCCCAAGGATACGCGGTGTCAGATTGTGAACTTTGGAGAATTGTCTTTCCGGGGGAATTCATGCGAGATTGTCTTAGCCCCTATTATTTTGGCGTCTGGTCACATCTCACGATCATATGCAAGTATTAAGGGAATGGAAGAACCCGAAGGACTTAAAAGAGGATATTTTCTAGTTCTGAGCTCATTTTAGAGCATAGAGGTCATGGTTGGAAATCCCTGGAAGAGAAGAATGAAATAGAGACCCCTTAATGAGGGTATTGTTCTCTCAAGGAGAATGAATTTTTTATGCCCCGTGGTGGGTGTGTTATAAATTGGTATGAGAGCATGGTTGCAACACTTGGCCTACTTGGGCTCATGCATGAGTCACATAAATAGGTATTGTTATCTGCATTTACTCCTCAAGGAGAAGGACTGCAGATTGAACTTGTGATTTTGGTAATTCTTGTTGAATTTCAGTAGAAGAATTTATTTAACCCTTGGTAAAAGTGATAACTACTCTTGCTGGAGTAGGGATATTCTAATTAACATTAATAATAATATTTGAATGTGGATAGTTGAAGGTGGCAGGGTTCTGTCAAGGATAGTTGAAGCCTGGAGGATGGATGACCTGGTGTTCGTAACACTGCCTCTAAGCATGGGCAGTTGGAACCTCAGGCACTGATGATGGATGATTATATAATGGTTAATACCTTTGTGGGATTAAAGGAATCTCATAGGATCAGGTAGGATCCATGGCAGTATAATTACTACTTTATATTAAACTCGGAGTATATAACTCCTCATGACGAGAGGAAAGGTGAGATGGGTAAAGTCCTATAGAAGTTGAGGTAAGAAGGTTTTCTTGCTAGTTGTTATAGTATAAAAGGAAAAGTGACCCTAGTTGGCTATTTACATAAAGAGAAGGCAACATCAGTATGATTTATAACTGTGAGATTAGTCATGTAAGTGACTGTAATCTCTAACTAAAAAACACTAATGATAAAACTAAGCTAGTACGATGAATACTTAG
This sequence comes from Picea engelmannii, assembly GCA_009831015.1. Lineage (NCBI taxonomy): Eukaryota > Viridiplantae > Streptophyta > Pinopsida > Pinales > Pinaceae > Picea > Picea engelmannii. The sequence goes on along the minus strand of ML790266.1, from coordinate 52,195 downwards.
TTGTGTGTGTATGCTTGAGTGCATGGATTTAATGCATTGAGAAGCTTCTTGATATGAAGCCTGATATTAATACCAGTTAGGTACGAATGATATTAAATGTGCAAGTGGTGCACATGTATGATGTAAGAGTATAAGTATACTAAAGGCTCGATATGGTTCCCCTGGTGAGTGAAATGTGAGGCAAGCATAGCACTTGCCAAGATTGAATGAATACCATGGATGCATGGTTGAATCCATTCTGAAGAGTCATGAAAGTTCTGTTTTGAATGATATCTTAAGGGGAATGTGCTCCGTCTCCCCAGGAAAATCCAGTACAAATAGACAAAAGGGTAAATGAGCAAGGATGCTTTGTTATCATAGTAAGAGGCAAATGATTATGCCTTTGAGGATCACATGAGAATGATTGTAAACAATCATGAGTTGACTGATTTTAAAGTAGAGATGTATGTAGGTTATGAAATATACCTATGGAAGCTACATACAGGCTTATGATTATGAATATGGCTAAGTACATCATGGATGTAAGTTAACAAAAACTAGAATATGTGTGGATACATAATCGGGATGCATGTCAGAAATGCATGTCTATGTTCCTTAAAGAATGCTTAGTAATGAGTCGACGCTAATTCAAGGTTGAGGCCATCACAGATAATGATGGATATGAAATGGGGAAGTTGTGTGTTGAAGGAGTTCCCTATGAAGAAACTATGTAAGAGCTCTATCATAAAAATAGAGTCACAACCCTAATGATTGTTGAAGGTTGCGCAATGGACTGCAAAGACTTCTTATATAAGAATCTTGGATTACATTTTTAAAACAAACTATGTAGGTGGAAGACTAACAATTGAATGTTAACCACTCTGAGAACTGAATGATAATGTGCAGAATGCATAGGTTCATGACCCACTATGAACAAAAAACTTGCTATTAAAACATGTTGATGTATCCAAAAAGGATAGAGTGGGGCCTAACCAAGGATGCTCAATGAAAAGAGCAGGGAGATCCCAACCTGGAATAAATTGAAAAAATCCAAGAAGAGGGAAAAGGAGGAACACTTGTCCACCCTAAAAAAATTGAATGGCTTACAGGGTTGTAGGTCTTAGATGAGCAACTGTGAGAACAAGTACAGCTAGGAAAAGAGAAAGGATAAATATGTATGTTTGATTGAATAGGCTTGGTTGAAGCCACACCAAGCAAAGGAAGTAAGGCCTTAGAAATAACTCAACTAGGTTGAAATCCCCAGGCTGTGTGGAAGGAGTGGGAAAAAGGGGAGAGCCCCTAACTCCTTTCTTGCTATGTATTATGTTTCCTCTGAAATGAAAAAGTTGATTTACTAATAAAATTAAATGTTTGGACACCATAGTGATGATGATTGTATTACTGTAGAAACAGTTGAGAACTGTATGTATTACATTCATGAAAACCTTTGAGGGTAATGTGATGAAGTGCATAAAGATATGCTAGGACATTTTGAAGATGTTTCATGGAATTGAATGTTATGCATGAAATTTTGGAAGGTAGATGTATGCCTCATATACCCAAGTAGAGTATGATTCAGGAAGAAAACCATGATTGAATCAGGTTAATCGAGAGCTTGATAGAGGAGATGAACGTGAGTCATTCATTGGAAGGAAAATGATCTCATTCGTCAAATGGAATTCAAGACCCACTAGAGTTAATGGATCAAACACCAATCGTTCTATAAGATCGATGGCCCGTATTCATTGTGGAGATCGAATGGGCACGTGGTTTAACGATGGAGCATGTTCCCATAATTTAATTTCAATATAGTTTTGTTTTGAGTTTCAGGTCCGACTGTAGATCGGACGACCCGTATTCATTGTAGGGTGCGAAGGTGTAATTAACGGGCATGATAGTTCATGGCCCGCAATCAACCTACACCATTGATATTGTCGAGGTGGATGGTCAATGTCCATGATTAAAAGAGTTAAGAAAGCACTTTTCAGATTTCAGAGATTGAACTCTTTGATAAAGAGCGAGAACGTTGGGGATTCTGCAATCATTGTGAACTATTGATCTGTGAATGATCGGTGGGTGGAAATGTAAGGAACCCACATGTTAATGCACCGTAAACTCATACCGTGATTGGGTTCGGTGGCTAGATTTGACAAATCAAGTTCTCAATCTAAATTCTCGGCCAAACATTTCTATGTTGGCATTATTATTTGGAAACCGTGTGGTTAAAATCGATCAAGGGATATGATTGACGACCCATGATCATTGCAGAGATTTAATATGTGCAAGGGTTAACTTCGAGACCTGTACCCATAATCTAAATTCAATATAGCATTGTTTTGAGTTTGGGATCCGATCATAGATCGGACAACCTGTATTCATTGCGGAGGTCAGAAGGAGAATTAAAATGCGAGCTAGTTCAGGCTCCGCAATCCCTTGCCATTGTTGGATCCGGGGAAAGACAGATCTTCACTGTCAAATTGAAGACAAGGGGTTTAGACAAGATCATAACACCCAGACACAGGAGCTAAAAGGATAGCGCCTGAAAAGAATAGAGCTAAGGTCACAACTCTCAATCGCCTGGAGAGAAAACAGAGTTCATCCGGGCCAGTCAAGGAAGGTAGATTTTAGCACTCTACGTTAGACTGTGGTCGCTGGGACTAGTTCTATGGGACTAAAGGTGCTCATAGTTAGGACGTTGCATGGAATGCATTGAGGAAATGCATGTTTACATAAAGGATAGAAAATGGATTTCCCATTGAGGAAGGAGGACCTTCCAATATTTCTACTTACATTGTATAGGTGTTAGAGAAAACCAAATTTGGGTGGCCATGAGTGTTGGGTGGTTATTAATGAGGAGGAATGCTTAAAGGCATTCATGTGAAACTTGTAGTGTCACATGTACTTATTTGGGATCATGATCATCCTATATCCACAAGCATAGTCCTACTGCAACAATGAATGAGAATAAATAAACCATATGGTGAAAATCTTGGCTAAACTCCAACACACCATGGAAAATTACTTATCGTAAATTATGGGAAACTTAAAATCAATGCAAGGGTTCGTTGGGTATGAATGTGGCCATGAATGTTGGTGCATTCATTAAAATAAATTGATGTCTGAATTACATTTTGAAAAATTTGGTAGGATGATATGATGCATAGATAAGGGATGATGTATCATTTTTGCTTGGTATCCTTGAATAGATGAAAATGACTTGGACTGTTAGTATGCCTAATTTTGAAAAGATAATATGCATGGAAAATAACAATTTGTTTGGATGAGGAATGTTGAAACTGCAGGAGAAAATGAGTCTTGGATATGGCAGTATTGTAAGCCCATAAGGAAGACCAATTGCCTACTGAGCCAAATTGCAAGGAATGGTATTTCCTTTTTGAGAAAGTGAATTGGATTGTTAGTATGCACAATTCTGAAATTATTTGTGATGACGTTATAAAGATGCAATAAAAATGTATGAGCATGAGAAAATAAGAATTTGTTTGGCTTATTGAAGTTGAAGTGCAGGAAGGAAAGGAGTCTTGAATATGGCAGTGTTGTAGACCATATGGAATACCAATTGCTTGTTGAGACAAACTGCTATGGGAAGGAAAGTCCCATAATTATGAATCGGGTTCCTGTTCGAAACAAATATGAGAACATAATGTGGAATTTGGAAATCTACGAATGACAGATTTACAAGAAAAATATTTGATTTAAAATTTATGATGTCTCATGAATTTATGTATCCCTGTGATACAAGTGAAAGGTAAATATCTACAAAGAGTGCAGAGACAAGAAACTGAGCTCTCGGGTTCGAGGGAGAACTGTGATAAAGAGTATAATCCGATCGCATGAAATAGAGACTGACTCGGGAGAAGGAGAGTAACCTTCATCCCTATCTATGATTGAGTCGGGAGAAGGAGAGTAACCTTCGTCCCTAAATATTTATGTGCCAGGAGAAGGAGAGTAAGATTTGTCCCTAACTTTAGCTGAGCCTGAAGGTTGTCAAGTTATAAAAGCATGAAAAATGGCTATTGTTGAGCTATGAGAACCCTGTGGTAAGCCATGATCCCCTAGAATATATTGTGTTGAGGTAACACAAGCCGGAGGGACACCTCAACAAGGAAAGTCTGAGGTTATCCTCGACTGTAAGACTCGATAGGGTCTCTGGAATTCTTTCTGTGTGAGAAAACCTTGGCAAGGCAAGATGGATCACCCGAGGGACTATATAGAAGAGAAGGGGATGCTTGAGCCTAGCCTGGAGGATAAGTGACCGCAAGGAAGAGGTGACCTTAATAGTTCTTGTAAACTATTGATTGGGATCATGCACACGGTGGGTAGTTCTTCCTGTGCGATAAAACCTTGGCAAGGAAAGATGGATCACCCGAGGGACTATATAGCAGAGAAGGGGATGCTTAAGCATGTGCCTAGAGGGTGAGTGACCACAAGGAAGATGAAACCTTGATAGTCATTGTAAACTATTGATGGGGATCATGCACCCAATGGGTATGTCAAGGAAAAATAGTGAGCCTGAATAACAAGACAACTCTGTGGATACAAATCCACAAACTACATAGATAATTATGGTGCTAGATTATGAAATTTTCCTAGAAATTGTATGCAACAGTAAAATGTTTTCACGTGAGACTATGATTAATGTTCTTTTTGTCCAATAATTATTGAAAGCAAGTGATGAAGATTAAGGGTCTGAAAAAGGACCTGACCAAGAAAGAAGGTCAAGACTTCTGAAGTGGTTGAATGAGAAAATCATGACAGGTGTTACTGAGAAAGAACATCGAGGACGGTGTTTCCTTTTTAAGGGGGAGGGGATTGTAACACACCTGTTTCCCCCAACTTGTAATTAATCATTAATTAGGGTTTCCATGTTGTGGCATGGGAACAGTGTAAATGTATTATTGTTTGAGTTGCCAATAACTGACTGTGGGGGTGAAGCCTTGAAAGTACTAGCCATGATATCACTAGAGGAAAGAATGTGAAAACTATAAGAGAGGGTTCATTATATCAAATAACCCCAAATTTCCCTTTGATGAAGATAATAAAACTCCTTCGGATCCCAAGGAGAGAAATCAGTTAATGAAGAAAGGACCAATGGTTGAATTATCAACCACTCCCATGAATGGAAGCATGGTCTAGCTGCAGAATGTCACCCCGAAGTACCATTGGGTATGGCAGACCAAGCTGACCCGAGTTCCCTTCTGAAAGAAGGAACAATATGGGTCCAGAACCATCCTAGGAAAAGATATATAGAAAATAGAGACAAGGAAATAGGGGGATAGAGAGAGAGAAGAGAACGCGCGGAAATCTCCAATGGATGATGAACGAAATTTCACGAGCTTGATGCTGAGTGAGCATTTGATAAACCTCACCAAGGCCATGATAGAGAAATAAATATTTGAAAGTTTGCAGAGAACAAAATCCGAGAAGAAACTGAAACAGAGAAAGAATCCTTGAGAAACTGTGAGAGTTCCCTAGTGATATCATGGCTTGCCACGAGGGTGGCCAGAGTGCTAAGAATGAATGCCTCTGAGCCTATGGTTGGGTGGAAGGACAAACACCCACAGTCAGTAATTGGCTACCACCTGTAATAGATAAGTAATCACATATCTTGTGTATTTAAGTGGTATGTGAATTAAAGTTGGATATCCTATGAATGTTGCAGGGATGGATATGTTTGCTTAATGATTTATACTATATCCCTTTTTTTGTCTGCTTGATTGTGTAATTAGGAAAGTAAGAAATTATATGGATTTGACATGATTTGTACTTGTAAATTCTTGTACCCTATGGTGGCTTAAGATAGAACCACGAACTATGAGTTTGTCGACCTTGGGCACAATTTCACGTATGCATGTTGACACTCCTAGTCATTTTGAGTCCCTTGGAGGAAGGAGTCTGTTAAAGCTCAGGAGAGATAGTGTACATATGCACAGACTCTCTGCAAGGCAAGAAGAGACCGAGAACCACTTAAGTTCTAGAATTGAGGAATGAGCGTAAGGGGTGCGAGGAAGAATTCTTCTAAGCATTAAGTTCAAGAGAAAGAGTGCAAAGCTCTTAATCCTTTTAGAGCTAACAAAGATCAGGAAGAATAACGAGATTGAAGTATCAAAAGGGAAGGTTCCTTTGTTTGGAAGACAAACGAACAAGATCTGTTTGGGAAGAGCCAAGGTCTATTATGACCGTTGGATATGGGAAGGAGTGTGGGAGTTAACCCCTTAAGTCCTTCGGACTTCGCAAGTTCGTCGAATTGAGAAATTTCATCGTAAGGGAGGTAAAATCCTCGAAGTTCCGAAGTTAATCTGGGCCTTAGATCTGAGGATGCCTGGGAGCCATCCCAGCCTTCAGATCTATGAGGTAGCCAACCCGACACTGACCAACTCTAGGATATTTCAGTCGAGGAGTGAGTCAACCTCCCGAAGGCCCGGAGGCCAGAGTTCACCTGAGTCGTCGATCTCCAAGGACAGGTGTCAGAATATCCACCACTTCAAAGGAAAATCACTCTGTAGGAAATCTTGTGGCAAGAGGCGAGAACTCCTGAAGGACGAAGTGTCAAAGTTCATCCTAACCGTTGATAGTAGGGGATGCGTGTCTGAAGATCTGACACTCTGGGAGGATTTCACTCCAGAGGTTTGCGTTGGTGAGTAATTTGAAAATCCTGAAGCACGAAGCCCCGAAGTGATATGTAGCCATCGATTCATGGGAGACAAGTGTCAATATATCATTAACTCAAGGTGAAAGCATGTTGGGAGAAAGTGAGTGTGGAAAATTAGAAACTCTTGAATGCTAAAATCCTGAAGTAAACCATGACCGTTGATTGGGAAGGACGCGTGCCACGTGATATTTGACTCTGAAATAATGTACTCTGGGAGGATGGATTGTTGGAGCATTCGAATCACCCGAACGTCAAAGTCCCAAAGTGAACCTGGACCGTCAGATCTAGAGGGACATGTGGCATAAATCCATTGTATTTGGGTGAAAGCACTCTGGGAGGAACGAGTGCATAGGAGTTTGAAACTGTTGAAGCCCGAATAAACAAAGTAGTTGGGGGTCATCGATCTGTGGGAGGACACGCATCAATATATTATGGACTGTGGGTGAAACGCTCTGGAAGCAAGTGAGCATGGATAAGTTGAGAGTTGAGATTCCCGAAGGTCAGAGTCCTGAAGTTGATCACAACCATTTATTGCAATGGCGCTCAATCTGTAACTCTGGGTACAACTTACTTCAGAGGAAAAGATGTAGTAATGTTTGAAACTTATGAATGTCAAATTCCCGAAGTGAATCAGTTCCATCGGAATCCCCAAGGACACATGACGTCGGATTGTGAACTTCGGAGAATTTCCATTCCGAGTGAATTCGTGTGGGGTTTCTTAGCGCCTATTGTTTTGGTGTCTGGTCACAACTCACGATCATATGCAAGCATAATGGGAATGTAAGAACCCGAAGGACTTAGAAGAGGATATTTTTGAGTTCTGAGCTTAGTTTGGAGCATGGAGGTCGCGGCTAGAAAACCCTGGAAGAGAAGAATGAAATAGAGACTCCTTAATGAGGGTATTGTTCTCTCAAGGAGAATGAAATTTTTATGCCCCGTCGTGGGTGTGTTACACTCTCTCTATCTCCTAGGAACCTTCTAGAGAGGCTTCTCACATTTATTACATCCAAATACCATAGTGGGCCTTTATTAATATAGTGGACCTAGTCCACCCTACATTGAATGACCACATTCTCATATATTAAATGACTTCCACTAATAACACATAACTACATTCCCATTGGGTACCTCCCTAGGTACCACATATTACCTCCCTAGGTATACTACACACATCCTCGTCTCATTAGATATCAGGAAAGGTCTTCTAATGGATTTGAAGTTTGTATCTAGTGATTAAGTGTTTCAACAGTTTCTATATTACAAAGATATCCATTTCCGTTGTAAGAGATGTCACAAACATGGTCATTTTGTCGACCAATGTTCTTTTCCTTTTAGGTGCTTGTTGGAGGGTTCAAGGGAAGGCCCATCTAAGTAAAGGTCAAGAAAGGAAGGGATTTAGGTGGAGGAGACTCTTCAGGAGGATCGACTGGTGGAGGGTGGTTTTGACCCGTTGGAATCTGGAGCTCACTTGAGGGAGTTAGTTTCAGCTCCTTTTGTTTTGGGTCAAGTTGGTGGGGCGATCTTGAAAAGTGTTCCAGGAGAGACCTTTGTGGCTCATCAACCTTTTTATTTCATTTTCACGGAGTTGGAGTAGCCTCTAGTAGACTTAATAGGTATGATTTCTACCCCCCTTTCTTCTCTGAGTTTTCTCATTAATTCCCTAAAATATTTAATTTTTTCTCAGGTAGGTGATGTTCATGTGTCTATTTCTTGTTCATCTTTCTGGCCTTTTGTTGTAAACCTTGTTATTTGTGCCTTGTCCTAGGGTCTGGGTGTAACCCCTCCTTATCTAATGATGATCGATTTGGATAACTCCATGGATTCAGAGAAAGATAGATTTCATTACCTTCTTGGGTATCGTGCGATTCCTTTTGGGGGTGAAGGGGGTGGTGAGGCTTTACGGTCAGGATTTGGGCCAATTTCCAGCTGTGTGAGTAGAGGGAGAGGTAGGGGTAGAAAATAAAACTTAGTAAAGGCTCAGGAACGAGCCCTCTTAGACTTGGCAGTTGGAACTCAACAATCTCTTGAGGGGGTTCTTGGTGAAGCGATGACCCCAGAGGGGGATTACACATGAAAATTCTCTCTTTCAACTGTCATGGTTTGGAAAGCCCATATAAAAAATATGATTTTAAGAGGTTGGTTGAACAATCTCAGTTTGACATAATTTTCTTTCATGAGACCTTGGGTGACAATGGAGGAGTGAAAATATTGTTGGAGTCAGTGTTAAGTGGTTGGATTTTTATTGCTTCTGATGCTAGAGGTCAGTCAGGAGGACTATCCTTTTTGAATTTTTCTTGGATATCCCTTTTTAGTTTAAACAATGGATTGGATTAGGGGGTGAATTTGATCATTTTTCCATTCTTCTTGACGTGTGTGGGACCTCTCACAAGCCATCAATCCATTTTAAATTAAACTCATCCTGGCTTATGGATGAGGAGTTCAAAAGTTTGTTTTCTAATGGTTGAGAATATTTCAACCCTCAAGTTGGCACTCTTGTAGTAGTATGTTTTGAAAATAATTTGAAATCGCTCAAGGTTGATATCATCACTTGGGATTTAAAAAAAAGATAAAAAGAACATGCATAGCTAAAATAAGTGGAATCTACTCTTCAAGTTATTTATGATTCTAATTGAGGGGTTTTTTATCTCAAGTGACTAAAGATCATTTGGTGGAACTAGAATTGAAACAGAAGAACTTGTTGGAGGCAATTGAAGTGACTTGGAGACTAAAAGGTAGAGCTCGTTGGCTCGCTAGTGGAGATGAGAATACAGTTTTTTTCTAAGCTTATGCAAAGGAAAAGAGAGAAACAAACACGATATGGAGAATGGATGATCCTCAAGGTAATCCATGGAAGGATTGAAAAATTTCCTAATAGAGAGGCCACCTGAAATTGAAAATGTATCCCATGAAATTCATGATGAGGACACAAGGAAGATGAATCAATACTGGAGAAACTCCAACTTTGGGTTGAATACCAACCACTTTACTAAGATCGATATGAGGATTTTTTATGGCAAGGATCCAATCACATCGATACTTCAGATGGAGTGGTTCTTTGATCTACATGATGTGCCACATACACAAAAGGTATGAATTGCTTCTTTATATTTAGAACCCAATAAATTTGTGTGGTATCGATGGCTTTTTTTCTCGCAAATCACTTGTCACTTGGACAATTTTCACAGAAGAAATGATAGCACACTATGAATATACAAGGAGAAATACCTTATTTAGCCAATTGATAAATCTCAAGCAAAAGGCTTCAGTTGCGGAGCATATTGAGAACTTCCAAAGATTGAATATAAAGGTAACGAATATTCCAAATGAGAACCTGATTGATGTATTCATAGGAACTTTAAAGGATAACATTCAACATGAGGTTCTCCTTTTGGAACCCAAATCATTGGAGAATGTGTTTAGGGTGGTGAGAAATGTTGAAAGTAAAATAATGGATATGGCTACTAGAAGGACCACTCTTAACATCTATAGAGAGAATAATGTTCCTTCTTTTAAAACACCTCAACCTACAAGGTTGAAACCTAAACAATTGGAGGAATGAAAAGAAAAAGTTTTATGATTTAATTGTGACAGCAAGTACAATATGGGACATAAGTGTGGTGAGAAGAAATTATTCTACATAGATTTTGAAGAGGAAGAAGAACGAGAACAAGAACAAGAACCATCTCATTATGAAAACGTAGAAGATATTGACTCCCACGATATCATGTAATGCATTGGCTGGAATTAGCACTCCTCAAACCCTCAAGATTGAAGGATACATCAAACAGAAAAAGGTAATAGTCCTAATTGGTTATGGTAGTACTCATAATTTCATTCACTATAAATTAGCCAAAGCTCTCAATTGCTTTATATAACCAGCGCCATAGTTTCTAGTAATTATTGTAAATGGAGGAACTATCAATTACTCAGGAAAATGACATAAGAACAATATTACTATGGGGGAATATGTAATAAATAGTCCAATGATTTTTATACCCATGGGTGGTGTTGATTTCGTACTAGGAGTCAAATGGTTACAATCATTGGGAACAATGGCTTTTAATTTTCAAGAAAGTTTCATGAAATTTTCATTGAAGGAAAGGAAATTGAGTTAAGAGGTATCACAAGGAAACCCAGTAAGATGATAATCTCTAATGGTATGAAAAAATTATTGAAAAAGGGGCATCAGGGTGTAATTGTACAACTATGCTCACTAGATGTTCAAACATCTAATCCATCTATTCCCCTAGATCTCACAGGGATCATTGATAAGCATTCCAAAGTATTTGAAGATATTCCCAGAGGTCTTCCACCCAATTGAAATCATGATCATGTTATTCACCTAGGTCCTGGGAGTGTTCCTCCTAACATCAGGAATTACAGATACCCTTATGCCCAGAAGATTGAAATTGAGTGCATGGTTGAAGAAATGTTAGAGGATGGAATTATTATACCTATCCAAAGTCCTTACTCTGCACTGGTGGTAATGGTACTCAAGAAATAGGGATCATGGCGTATGTGTCCAGATTATTGAGAGCTCAACAAGATCACTATTAAAGATAAGTTTCTCATTCTCGTCATTGATGAATTGTTAGATGAACTACATGGAGAAATATATTTCACAAAGTTGGATCTTCATTCAGGGTATCATCATATTAGAATGAAGGAAGTAGATATCCCAAAAATAGAATTCCGAACTCATGAAGGCCATTATGATTTTTTGGTCATGCCTTTTGGAATTATGAATGCACCTTCCACATTCCAAAAGTTGATGAATTCCATTTCCAATCCCTTCCTTTGAAAAATTTTGATAGTATTTTGTGATGATATACTAATCTATAGAAAGTCTTGAGAGGATCATGTTCAACATGTTGACAAGGTGCTACAACTACTAAAGGAGCAACAACTATATGCCAACCCATCCAAATGTTATTTAGGGTGAAAGAGGTAGAGTATTTGGGTCATAGTGTATCTCATGAAGGTGTCAAGGTAGAACCTGACAAGATTAATTCCATGATGGACTGGTCGATTCCCAAAACATTGAAGAATCTTAGAGGATTTTTGGGTTTGACAGGTTACTACCACAAGTTTGTTCAGAACTATGGAAGAATAGGTGCAGCACCTTTAACGACATTAAATAAGAAGGATGCATTTTGGTGGACTCCAGAGGCAACTCAAGCTTTTGAACAACTTAAAGAGGTGATTTGAAAAGCTCTTGTATTGACCACACTAGACTTCACAAAAACCTTTATTATGGAATGTTATTCCTTGAGAAATGGCATTGGTGCTATTCTAATGCAAGAAGGAAGGCCCCTTGCTTTTGAAATTTGGCCACTCAAGGGAAAGGACTTATACAAACCCATTTATGAGAAGGAAATGATGGAAATACTACATGCATTGAAGAAATGGTGCCCTTACCTAATAGGTAGGCACTTCAAGATCAAAACAGATCATGATAGTCTTAAATACTTCTTGGAACAAAGACTATCTTCAAAAGAACAACAAAAATGGGTGACGAAGATGTTGGGTTATGATTTTGAAATAATCTACAAAAAATGGAAGCAAAATGTTGTGGTAGATGCACTCTCAAGAAAGGATGAATATGTTGAGGCATTTCTATGTGTTATCTTGATCATCCAATCTGATTGGACAATAGAAGCGAGGGATGAATGGAAGAATGACGAAAACGTGTGGACTCTCATTCAAAGGTTGCAACAGGATTCCAATGCATCAGATACATTTACATGGAAAAATAGTTCACTATGGTACAAAGATCGCTTATAATTATGTAAGAACTCCCAACTCAAAAAAAAGGTACTCTTGGAATTGCACACCTCTCTAGTAGGAGGGCACTTGGTATTTTTTAAAACCTACCATGGGGTCAAGAAGGAATGTTTTTGGGATGGACTTAAAACTGATGTTCAAAGGTTTGTGGAAGAATGTTTGGTTTGCCAACAAAATAAGCTGGAAACAATTAAGAACCTAGGTATTTTACAACCATTATCCATTCCAAGTCGGCATTGGGAGGAGGTTTCTATGGATTTCATCATAAGGTTACCGAAGTCTGAAGGAAAGAGTTTCATCATGGTGATTTTTGATATACTAACCAAGTACACACACTTTTGTGCACTCTCTCATCCTTTCAAATCTAGTACAGTTGCCACTGCATCCATGGAGACAATTCAAAATCTACATGGAAGCCCAAAGATTATTGTAAGTGACAGAGATCCCATCTTCATTGCAAATTTTTGGACATAATTATTTTCTTGTTTGGGTACTCAATTGGCTCATATCTCATCTTATCATCCTCAATATGATGTAAAAATCGGGATAGTGAACAAATATATGGAAGGCTACCTTTTTTTCTTTGTCTCTAATAAACAAACACAATGGTTCAAATGGTTACCCTTGGGAAAATGGTGGTATAACACTTCCTTTCATAATGCAACAAAAATGATACAATTTATGGCACTCTATGTATATCACCCACCTTCCATCACTTCTTCTCTAAAAGAAAAATCTAAGGTTCAAGCAATGGAATATCACATTGAGCATCAACAACAATTTCTCCAACTCTTAAAGGACAACCTGACCATGGCACATAATCGCATGAAACAACAAGAAGATCAGCATCATAGTGAAAGAAGTTTTGAAGTAGGAGATTAGGTTATTTTAAGACTACAACCATACAAACAAATTTCCATCAAGCAAGCTAATAAGGATAATAAATTATCACCAAAGTACAATGGCGCTTATAAGGTGTTGCAAAAGATTGGTACTATGGCATACAAATTGGAGTTGCATGCATCTTCGTGAATACACCTAGTTTTCCATGTTTCATGCATAAATAAGGTTATAGGTGACAAGATCTCGATTCAAACTATATTGCCAAAACTTGACAAGGAAGGAAAAAACATATTGGAGCCTGAATCTATCACTGACACAATAATTCGCTAGCTAAGGAATAGATCCATTTCAAAGTATCACATTAAGTGGAGGAAACTACCTACTGAAGATTCCACTTGGGAAGATGAGTCTTTTATAAAGACGCATAAAAAATTACTCAAACATTGCAGACAATACTTGTCTGAAGGGGAGGGGAATATTAAGCCCTAAATAGTGTCACATTACCCCTTAATTGTGGCATATTACATTAGTAATGTTATTTTATTTATGTCGGCTTGGGTGCATTAGTTGTAATTTTACCTCGTAGTCTCCTATATAAACCAAGGAGACCTTTTCATTTGGAATCATCTTTTATTTTGAAATTTATTTGGTGTATGAGGAGGTTTCCCCCTTAAAGAGGCTTATTATCTGAAATTCTCTCTTTGTCAAGGTGTTGAGTACTTATTATGAGGTTTTTTTATGCTATTTTGATATTTGGTTCTTAACACTCGCCAATGGAATTTCTTCTATCTTCCTACGAGATTTTAGGGAAAGATCTCTTGGAGGTGGTTGAGGAGTCCCAGTGAAATGGGATGGTTTATTCTCCCTTCAACTCAACTTTTATTGTTCTTATTTAGAAGAAGGATGACCCCCATTATTTTGAATATTTTAGACCCATTTCTCTCTATAACATTGTGTATAAAATTGTGGCGAAAGTGATAGCTCGGAGATTAAAGAGGATACTCTCTTATAAAATTTCAAGTGAACAGTTCGGCTTTCTGGAAGGTCGATAGATTCATGAAGCTATTGGGGTGGCAAAAGAAGTTATTCATAGCATGAAAACCAAGAAATTAAAAGGTGTTGTTCTAAAAGTTGATTTATCAAAGGCATATGATTGAGTTAGTTGGCTTTACTTAAGAATATTACTAACCCATCTTGGTTTTGAAGTGTCGTTTATTTCTTGGGTGATGAGTTGCCTCTCATCTGTCTCTTTTGTTTTTTTGACAAATGGTGTTGAAACACCTTTTTTTCATGCTGAGAGGGGTTTAAGACAAGGTTTCCCTTTTGATCAGGGGATCAAATTTTGCTCAAAAATTCAAAGTGCTCGGAATCGCTTCAAATCGAAAAAGAGCATAGGTCTCGTCGTTGCGAACCCAACACAACTCATTTCGTCTCAAACGGACGTCGGGAGTGAGAGATATCACGATCTGTTTGAATCGTCAAACAGGCAAAAAAAGGACGATGGTTGTGCAGTCCGTATAGGCTGACGTGGCAGGGTCGTACGATGACATGGTAGAGGTCGTACGTCTGTACGCTAACGTGGCATGTGATGATGTGGCAGTTTTTTATTGGTAGATGAAGGCGAATGGTATTCTGACACGTGGCATCATTTGGACAAGTGCTTGGGTACCATGTGGTCCAGTCATGGGCTGCCACATGGCACCCCGGTATTGGCTATTGGTTGTTGTTAAAATTGTATGGGGTCCGTGGGGGTCGAACCCCGGACCTCCCCTTTGGCTCCGCACTTTGGTAGAGTGTGGGATACCACTATCCCACACGGTGTTACTTGTAAGCTATACGTTATACAATGTATTTAAATTTAAACTACTTTGTGGTGGCGTGGGGGTCCGAGCTAGGGCTTAGCCCCAGCCCCCGGTCGCACTCACCTTACATATGGCCATACCCTTTGTTAAATGGAACATGGGGGTTTTTTAAATATGTAGCCCATGGATATATGCCTAACCACATGTGACCACAACCGGGAGTGCGGGGGTTTGCAACGATTAAGTTTTGTTTGCTAGCCCGAGGTCATATCGTGACCCTCATGTGCCCGAGAGCTAGGAGGTTAGGGGTTGGCGCACCCATAACCGTCCTACAGTTTGCATTGTTTGCATGGTTGCGTTCGGTGCTAGGTTTTCATGCTTTAAATTGCATGTGTGCTAGGTTGAATGAACAAGGGTGTGATTTGCAGATGCAGAGACAGCAAGCTTGAAGGGGGGACTTCCAAGAAGCCTAACTTCTTCGTTTTTTTGCCAAACGAGGTGCTGAAAAATCCCAGCTAGGGGTTTTTGGACTCTCTGAAGCCATTGGAGCAGTCTGTTGATCATTTTGAGCATTGTAAAGCACGTTTTTTAGCACTTTGAGCAATTAATAATAATGATCCATTGGAAGCTGGACCAGGAGATGTAGCCCAAGAGAGGGGTGAACTCCTTTATCATTTGTTGTGTTTATGTGCTTATGTTCATTGATTATGTTTTTGTTTATTTGTATCTTAAATGAGTAAATCCTATTAATGATGTGTTGCAAAGTTGATCCATTTTCTTTTAACACATAAACTTTACTTGCAAATATTTTCAAGATTTCAAGTCTTCTTCATTTTTAGATCAAGTTGGTATCAGAGCACTAGTTTTTGAAGACTTGATTATTTTGCAAGTGTTTTGTTTCTGATGCTCACAAGGTTGAAACTCACAAGAGGAGAAGGTCAACTTGTGGAGCCAAGTTCTCGTCCTTCAAGGAGGAAGTATATACAATCACCGCAAGTTTCAAGGAGACATTCACCAAGTATGGCTCATGAAGAAAGTCATGAACGTGTTCCTGCAGAAGATGAAGATCTCAGAAAGGCTTTCATGGAAATGAGAGAGATGATGAAGATCTTGATGGAAAGGAATGCATTGTTGCAAGGTGAAGGCTCCAA
>ML790266.1:14975-32897 GCA_009831015.1 Picea engelmannii | reverse complement strand
GTGTATTTTGATGCCTTGTACTAAGCAGGTTACAGCTGAACAAACGACACAGATGTTCTTTCAAAATGTTTGGGTGCATTTTGGATTGCCTAAGTCCATTATTTCTGATCGGGATTCTCGATTTGTTGGAAGTTTTTGGTCGATTTTATGGGCACTCATGGACACCAAACTTAAAAAGAGCACAGCTTTTCATCCGCAAACAGATGGTCAGACAGAGGCGGTAAATCGAACAGTGGTGCATCTTCTTCGTTCTTATTGCAGCAAGCATCCTAAACTTTGGGATGAGCATTTACACTACATTCAGCATGCTTACAATCGTGCTAAGCACTCTTCAACTCAAACATCACCATTTGAAGCATGTTTTGGCTATTTGCCCAAATCTCCTTTAGATTTTATATTTGGGAAGGATATTGCTGTCGATGGTCAATATGACATTGATAGGGCAGAAAATTTCATTGAACAAATTCAATCGATACATCAAGTGGTGAAAGAGCAGTTGGAAAAGAGTCAAGCCAAGTACAAGATGAGACATGACAAGCATCGTGTTGATCACAGTTTCCAAGTTGGAGATGAAGTTTGGCTTTACATCAGTAAGGAGAAGCTTAAAGGAGAAGGTAAAAAATTGAAACCGATTCGATATGGTCCTTTCAAGATTATCGACAAGATTGGTAACAATGCTTTTCGTTTAGATTTTCCTCCTTATATGCAAATGTATGCAGTTGTTAATGTTGAGAATTTGAAATTGTATGAGCCTCCGTTGATTGATGATCATGGAGAGCATGTTCAGATTCCTTCTATCGATGATTTTTCCCCAGAGTATCTTACAGAACTGCATGAAGACACCATCCTTGACAGGAGAATGCGAACTTCAAAACGAGGAAATGTGGAGTATCTTCGAGTAAACTTAAAGGTACAAATCCAAGAAAATCCAAGTGGATTGAGTTTGGAAGGGTGAGGGAACTATACCCTCATCTTCACATAGACTGAAAATAGTCTTTTGGAGGTCCAAAAGCTTCCCAATGGGGAGGTGTGATCAAGGGATCAAATTTTGCTCAAAAATTCAAAGTGCTTAGAATCACTTCAAATCAAACGAGAGCGTAGGCCTCGTCATTGTGAACCCAACACAACTCGTTTCGTCTCAAACGGACGTCGGGAGCGAGAGATATCGCGATCTGTTTGAATCGTCAAACAGGCAAAAAAAGGACGTTGACTTTGTAGTCCGTACAGGCTGACGTGGCATGGTCATACGATGACATGGCAGAGGCCGTACGTCCATACGCTGACGTGGCATGTGATGATGTGGTATTTTTTGATTGGTAGCTGAAGGTGAATGGTATTTTGACACATGGCATCTTTTGGACAAGTGTTTGGGTGCCATGTGGCCCAATCATGGGCTGCCACGTGGCACCCTGGTATTGGCTATTGGTTGTTCTTAAAATTGTATGGGGTCCATGGGTGTCAAACCCCGGACCTCCCCTTTGGCTCCGCACTTTGGTAGAGTGTGGGCTACCACTATCCCACACGGTGTTACTTGTAAGCTATACGTTATACAATGTATTTAAATTTAAACTACTTTGTGGTGGCGCGGGGGTCCAGGCTGGGGCTTAGCCCCAGCCCCCAGTCGCACTCACCTTACATATGGCCATACCCTTTTTTAAAGGCACGTGGGGGTTTTTAAAATATGTAGCCCGTGGATATATGCCTAACCACATGTGACCACAACCGGGAGCGCGGGGGTTTGCAACGGTTAAGTTTTTTTTACTAGCCCGAGGTCATATCGTGACCCTCGTGTGCCCGAGAGCTAGGCGGTTAGGGGCTGGCGTGCCCATAACCGTCCTACAGTTCGCACCGTTTGCACGGTTGCGTTTGGTGCTAGGTTTTCACGCTTTAAATTGCGTGTGTGCTAGGTTGAATGAACAAGGGTGCGATTTGTAGATGTAGAGACAACAAGCTTGAAGGGGGGACTTCCAAGAAGCCTAAGTTCTTCATTTTTTGGCCAAACGAGGTGCCGAAAAAGCCCAGCTAGGGGTTTTTGGATGCTTTGAAGCCATTGGAGTAGTCTGTTGGTCATTTTGAGCATTGTAAAGCACGTTTTTGAGCACTTTGAGCAATTAATAATAATGATCCATTAGAAGCTGGACCAGGAGATGTAGCCCAAGAGAGGGGTGAACTCCTTTATCATTTGTTGTGTTTATGTGCTTATGTTCATTGATTATGTTGTTGTTTATTTGTGTCTTAAATGAGTAAATCCTATTAATGATGTATTGCAAAGTTGATCCATTTTCTTTTGACACATAAACTTTACTTGCAAATATTTTCAAGATTTCAAGTCTTCTTCATTTTTAGATCACCTTTATCTCCGTTGTTTTTTTTTCTGGTGGTTGAAGGACTTAGTCGTGCTATAGAGCATGCAAAAAGACAAGGAGATTATAATGGCATCCCTACAAAGCCTAATCTAAAAATTATTCATCTGCTCTTTTTCGATGACATACTATTTTTTTGTGATGGTTCAAGGGATGAAGTTGAAAAACTTGCAGAGATTCTTGGGATTTTTAGTCAGGCAATGGGTATGCAGGTAAATGTTCAGAAATCAATTCTCTTGGATTTAAATTTGAGGATAGAAGTTTTGAGGTAGTATGGGATTATTTTTCCTTTCGAGGCTCTTCCTTTTGGTTTGGGATTGAAGTATTTGGGCTTTCATTTGAAACAAAACATCTACAAGAAAGAAGATTGGAATTGGCTTCTTTCAAAATTGGAGAAAAGGCTGAAGGTTTGGTGTTTTAGATGGATTTCTAGAGTGGGAAGGCTCATTTTGATCAAATCTATTATGGAAACCATTCATGTTTACTAGATGTCATTGGCTTGGATCCCTCATGGCATACTGGAAAAATCTAGAAGATTATGTTTTAAATTTCTTTGGGCAGGAACTCAAGAACATTATGTTTTTCCATGGGTCAAATGGGAAAAGCTGGCAAAGCCAAAGCATCTTGGGGGTTGGGACCTAAAAAATATTTTCTATTTCTCTTCTTCTTTGGGAGCAAAATCAAGTTGATGTCTTTTGACTACTTCCAGTATGTGGATTGAGGTTATAAAGAAAAAATATATCTTTCCATATTCCATGGAGACTTGGATGAGGAAGCCGGATAAAGAAATTAAAATTCCTCCATTATTTGGAAGGAAGTCATCAAAAATTTCCATGTGGTTGGGGAAGGCTTGGCTTGGAGTGTTGGTAATGGACATCAGGTGTGTCTAGGTTCTGATGCCTGGTCGGGCTCTCAAGGTGCACATATTCTCCATCTGTATATTATACTGGAGCTACAACACCTTGGGTACTTCACTCTAAATCAGGTTGCAGATTGACTCTCTACGTTGATTTAGGAACAGGGTTGGCAGTCAGGTCATAGGCTTCATTTAGATCATATTTTTAAGGTTTATGGTCTCGCTATATTGTTTCTCTCCGATCGGCGTATATCATATTAATAGATCAAGAAGATGATTTGTTTTGGATCCATGCCCCCCATGGAAGATATATTGTGAAGCAGGGATATATTCAGCTCAACCACATTGGACAGAGAAGGGAACCGACTTGGTGGGTAAGTAGTGTCTCGAAGTCAAAGTTCCCTTTAAAAGCGAATATTTTTATGTGGTGTATTTTGGAAAGAAAGGTTCCCAATTGGGACACAATGAGATCTCGCCAGAAGGAAGGTCTGGGGAGGTGTTCTTTATGCCAAAATGCTAAGGAAACTCTAGATCACTTATTTATATATTGTTCTTTTACCTCTCTTGTCTAGAAAACTTTCTCTCAAAATATTGGGCGTAGATGCCTTTGGAATGCTCAGACGATGGAATATTCTTAGATATCGTGGTGTGAGGATGCTTCTAATAAGGATATAAAATATTTACCTTTCTTTCTTTGTTGGGGTATTTGGCTAGTAAGGAACAAGGAAATTTTTCAGGAAAAACCGTTTATTCTAGAGTCAATTGTTGAATTGTCTTTGTTAATTTTGTCACATTTTCCACAAGAGAAAGGTTGCAAGACTCCCATAATAATACAAGTGGAACATATTTATTACACAAAACCTTGGGCTTTTTTTCACGATGCTTGTCAAGAAACTATGTGTGGGGGGGAGATTTACTCTTTCTTCGGGTTGATCATATATTCAAATTCAAGATGGGCTTGGGACATGACACAAATAACTTTGTTGAATTGTTCACCTTAAAATTGTTGCTTTCATTTGTTGGGGAAAAGGGTTGTGATTTCTTGCAAGTTTTTGGGGATTCTTTAAATGTTATAAATTGGGTTTCTAGTGCTCAAAGATGTCACAATCTACTTTTGATTACAATCCTTGAAGAGATTTTATTTATAAAAGGGTCCTTTCTTGATTTCTCTTGTACTCACATCTACAGGGAAAGTAATGCAGAGGCAAACTCTCTTTCTAAAGAAGGTTTGCAATTGGCTGATGGGAAATGGTCAATAGTTGAACAGAGGGAATGAACGGGCTATGAGTACTATCATAGGCCATTTGTAGAGATGGAAACATCACATGTGGCAGCTTAGTGAAAGTTGTGGGCTCAAAAAAAAAAAATTGGTTTTTTATATGCATATACTATATTATTGCACCCAAATTATGTTTTAGTGCAACTATCAGCTCTTTTTCTGATCTATGGTTTACTCCTACAGATGCTTTGTAAAGCTGGTTTTTGGACATACTTATATATTTTTTATACTCTGTCTTAAAAAGGTTGAAAAACTATAATGGTGACTCCCAACCATCATTTGACGCTGGCTAAAGTTTAATACATGGAAGGACATGTATCTACAGAATGTAATTTTGTTTACCTTACAAAATAATAAAATTACACTTTTTTCTGAGGAAAAAATGATCAATTCTAACTAAAACTTTAATATCTTCTAAGAATATGTGATTTTTGGTTATGCTATATTGATCAACCAAGGAAAAGGAGTGAATACAATTATGATTAATATTAGAAAAATGCTCTTTACCTTGATTTTAATAAAATGCTCAGTTTCACCAATATAGTACTCACCACATGAACAAGAAATCATGTAGACACCAATGCCATACATGATGAATAGGTTATTTCACATATTTGGGTGAACCTCTAATGGTGTTAATAGGTTTGAAGGTTGTGGAAATATTCTTCTCTTTTAAAATATTATCTATCCTATCAGTACTCCCATGAATACATGGCAGGAAAACTTGGGACCTTTGTTTAAATTGTGAAGACACTAGTCATAGTTGCGAGGCTCTTTACAAGAATAACCAAACACCCTCCTAAACTAATATCCATTATATTTAAAAATATTTGAAAGGTGGGCCTTCTCCAACTCCAAATGCTCATCATCCGAAATTTTTAGGGCTCTCATAACCACAGTGTTAACAGCTCCCATTTTCTAAGTAGGATGACGATGGGATTGATCATGTGAATACTGCTCTATATGTTTTTTTTCTAAACACCTAATGTTCCAAATATCTTTTGGGCTTCATTGTGGTTAAGGAATCTACAAAAGGAAGTTGTAAATTTATTGTCCTTGGATTGACTATTAAGGTGATATAGAAATTTATCTAAATTTTCCTAACCGTGGGGTCAAATAAGTGTCATCAACATACATCAACCATATTTTTTTATTGGTTTTGATATGTGATAAGGACCTTATTCTCAAAATACTCCATGAATAGGTTATTCATGATATGTAAAAGTGGAAACTCCCATTTCCACCATACTTGTATGTTCATAAATCTCGCCTTAAAGGACAAAAAATGTAGATCTTGAACAATTTCCCACTAACTTTGTGGTTTCACAGTTCATGATCTTGCTCACAACTTCCACAATTTTGTCAATAAGGATTTTAGTAGAAGTGAGAGCACATCAAAACTAACTAGAAAATCCCTTGTCTCAATCTTCATGTTGTTGATATCATTAACAAAAAAACATAATTCTTCACATAAGAATGAGTATTACCCACTTAAAATTTGATTTTGTTTCCTAGGAACTTGGCTAGCATGTAAGTGGGTGAACCAATTTTATTAACAAATAGTCTAGGTTAAACCCCCCTTTTACATATTTTAGGAAGTTCATAAACCCTACAAATTAAATACAATTAGAGATCAACTTATTCTCACTAAATTAATCAAGTTCCAAACTCATTAATAACATTAATAACCTTGATAACCTTATAAATCTTATTGATAGGATTCTTTCTCAATTTCTTATCATTGTTTCTATTATTTAGATAATCCTCCATGTTAGTTAGATTGTCTCTTTTATTCAGGATAACCATGACCCTACCATTCTACATATTAAGAACCATCATGTTTAGACTTTGTTGAATAAACAATATCTTGTTAGATATTGTTGAATAAACAATATCTTGTTAGATATGACACAATCTTGTTAGATACGATATTATTGGTTTTTCTAATTCACTAAGAAGGAGTTTAAAAACTCTTCCTTAATATTATTTAATATTCTCTTATTCGATATCTCACATAACAATTAATCCAACCATCAAAACCAAAACAATATTATCAAATTAAGAAATAAATTATTTACATTTACTAACTTTAAATATGATTAAATTGTCATAAAAAAAACTAAACATAATACCATTTGATGATTGTAACATATGAACCGTACCCTCATTTAAATATTATGAGTTTCCAGCGAAGAGGGTTGAGTT
Source organism: Picea engelmannii (assembly GCA_009831015.1). Classification (NCBI taxonomy): domain Eukaryota; kingdom Viridiplantae; phylum Streptophyta; class Pinopsida; order Pinales; family Pinaceae; genus Picea; species Picea engelmannii. The sequence continues at coordinate 26,194 of ML790266.1, read as the reverse complement.
AATAACCTTATAATCCTTATTGATTATAAATGTAATACTAAATATGAATGAGGATTATATGACATATTTAGTGTAGGCCAAAGTGTGATTGTGACTTTGTACTTGGTTAATGATATAATAAATTAACCATATCAAAGTAAAATAAACTATTATATGTTTAACAATAGGATATATTAATTAATTAATTTTTACATGTAGGTGATATTGTTTATGGAATAATTTAATGAAGTAGATATATCTTATATTATGAATATGAAAGTTATTGTTTGATTGAATAGTTATAATTTGATATTAATTAATTAATTTTTACATGTAGGTGATATTGTTTATGGAATAATATAATGAAGTAGATATATCTTATATTATGAATATGAAAGTTATTGTTTGATTGAGTAGTTATAATTTTTATATTATGAATATGAAAGTTATTGTTTGATTGAGTAGTTATAATTTGATATTAATTAATTAATTTTTACATGTAGGTGATATTGTTTATGGAATAATATAATGAAGTAGATATATCTTATATTATGAATATGAAAGTTATTGTTTGATTGAGTAGTTATAATTTAATTGATTAGTTATAATTTGATGTTTTTATTTTTCCAAAATCATTTAAAATTTATATTTGATTCTAATTGTATTAAATAATTTATTTATTTAATTGAAAAAAATATAATTTATTTATTTATTTGCAAAGAACACATTAATTAAAAGGAATTTGAGAATTTGAATTTTGATAAGAAAAATAATATCATTCTTAATTGACTAATCAACCAAACCTCTATTAACAATCAATAATAATTTCATAAAGTTTGTTTTTCTAATATATAATAATAAATTTATATTTTATTGTATTAAACAATTTATTTATTTAATTGAAAAAAAAAACATAATTTATTTATTTAATTGCATAGAACACATATTAAAAAGAATTTGAAAATTTAAATTTTAGTAAAAAAAATAATATCATTCTTAATCTACTAACCAACCAAACCTTTATTAACAATTAATAATAATTTCACAGAGTTTGGTTTTCTAATTATAGAGTTTGGTTTTCTAATTATAGAAACCAGCCAAACCTCTATTAACAATCAATAATAATTTCATAGAGTTTGGTTTTCTAATATAATTATATATTAATATATAGAAATGTTCAAATTCATTTAATGGTGTTCAAGAAGAAAGGAACCCTAATATAATTCTAAAAAGATGGAAATAATAATGTAATATTTGGTTATCAGATAGTCTAAAATTGTCTAATTTCATAGAGTTTGGTTTTCTAATTATAGAAACCAGCCAAACCTCTATTAACAATCAATAATAATTTCATAGAGTTTGGTTTTCTAATATAATTATATATTAATATATAAAAATGTTCAAATTCATTTAATGGTGTTCAAGAAGAAAGGAAACCTAATATAATTCTAGAAAGATGGAAATAATAATGTAATATTTGGGTATAGAAGTTGGAGAAAGGTGAAAATAGAATATATATATATATATATATATATATATATATATATATAATATTAAAGTTATAGGTTTATGAGAAGAGATGATTATATTAGAGATAAAACAAAATTGAATAATATATTGGAATGAATATATAATTAACACATGCCCCTAGGGTGTTGAATGATCGGTGATGGAGTATAATAGTAAGGTACTCCGTTATGTGAAGTCACGGGTTTGAAACCCTCGATTATCCTTGTGTTGGAATGTCTAGGGTTATAGTGGTAGCAGTCGGATAACACGACCACGTGTCACGTGACTACGTGCCTGAATAGTTGTTGATTTCCCCAGTCAACAAAAAAAACAATATATATATATATATATATATATATATATATATATATATATATATATATATATATATATATATATAACTCATAACTTGATATTTGGATTGTAGAAGAGATATGATGTTTAGTGCTTATTTGAAATCCATTACGATCTATGTGTTTCTTCTTAAAAACCTAACTAATGGGGTAATAAGCTTAGAGGTCATGCATGGAATTATATCTAGGGGTATGTAACAATTTCTTCTAGAATTTTGGGTAAGATTTTGATGAAAATGGTAGCACAACTATGACATTTATAACAAATCCATAATTTTAAACTATGGAGATATCTCAATAGGGACTAAAATCTTCCATGTATCACATAATAGGTCAAACATGAGAGAATGAAATGTCCTTTTGACTTGAGTTGCTTGTTACATAACTTACATACACAATGATCATAAAGTATATGATACACAATGATCATAAAGTATATGATGAGCAATCTACCAAGTAAGTACCAAAGTTATTTTAACGTCTATCTCTCTCATAGTGTCTGCTTTCATCATGGAGACTATTAAGGAGGAGAACAATATTAATGTGGAACAAAATCCCTATCATGGGATATGCCACTATAATATAAATACTTGCAATAATTTAGACATCATATGGATACCAACCAATGATGTAGGCAATTCATTCTCTACTTTTAATAAATAAAGATGGAGACTACTAATCACATATCTTGTGATCCACATATGTGTAAGTTATTCATCGAGAGAAACAATGTTCGTTCTACAACCTAGGTGGAAGAGATGTGTAATGTAATGTAAATGTGTAATACTAATAAACTAAAATGGAAAAAAATTGATGTCCAATTCTTTAATGTGAAAAAAAAAGAAAGAAAAAAAAACATGTTGACATGAAAAGAAAATTTAAACAAAAGGTTAGCTTAGATCCATCTTAACCTTGGATTTATTGAGCATGAAGAGGAATCAAAACAATACCCATATATATCTAAGATATTTGGGTTAAAATGGATCTATTCTAGTTTATTTATTTGTTTCGATCAAGTCTTCTTCTTTTTCCAATTTAGATAGTAAACATCAATTTCTTTTCCTATTTTAATTTATTTGTATTTCACCATATATCTTATGTTTAACTTGTACATTCCACTACATTTTTCTTAGTGCACTAACTTATATATATTGATCATAAAACATGTGATGAGTAATGTTCATCTTTAATTATTATAAAAAGACATCGAATCCCAAAAACCTGTAGTTTTGTGGAACCATACTCAACAACCATAAGTGTTAATTAAAGAGCCATCAACTCAATAAAATTATTGGATCCCTCGCAGAAGCTAATTTTAAACTTGTTAAAATAAGTGTCCTTCAAATTAAAAAACCGAACCTCCTCCACTAACCTGCAATGAATTATAGAATGTTCAAAACCATTGGTCATTATCCATGTGAACCCTAAATTATTACAAGTCTTATTAATACACTCACATGTCCCATGATTGAGATCATTAAACATTAATACTCTCCTTCGCCTCAATACTATATAAGTAAGAGAAACGTAAGATTATGGAAAAGCTAGATCATTTAAAATAACTTTTTTTACCACAATATCCTCAATATGACACCTTGTGAGTTGCTCATATGCCACATTGATAATTGAATCGATTCATTGTGGATTCAATTTTTTTTTCTTTTGTTTTTTATTTGTTTGAATTTCTTTAGTTAATAGTAAAAATCAAATGTCCTCTAATTTTTTAATGGAAGCACGGTGATAGTTAGGGTTTTCGGTTATTTACAGTGAATCCTCACGATCTATGCCAAAGTTAAGCATGGGGGAGATTCTCCCTCGCCCTCCCCTCCTCCACCTCCTGATATCGAGGCATTCCAGTCTCTTATTTAATCCTACAAGAAAACGACAAAGCAAGCCCCTTCGCGATTTGTAAAAAAGATAGATGATATTCCAAAGGTGCTCGTCCATCTAACCTCATCTCGTCTATTTGCGATACACTTGGCTGAAAACAGACTCATAGGTTAATTTACTGGGCTATGGCCCTCTCCCAAGGCCATGAATCGATGGTTGAAATTAAACTGGAAGAAAAAGATTCAGGGCCAAATTTCCTCAACATTCTATGGTAAGGGTTTCTATGCATTCTTGTTTGAAAATAAAGAAGATTGAGATCTAATTTTTAGAAGTGGCGCATATTTCATGGGAGAAAGGGGAATGTATTTGAATAAATGGACTCCTAAATTTAGTCTATAGAATGATATACCTTCACCAGTGTTAGTATGGGTTCATCTCCCTTTCTTCCATTTCCATTGTTGGAATGATGAAACACTTAGAAACATCGGCAATACTTTGGGAAATGCATAGATCAAGTTGAACCACGAGATGGATTGCAAGCGTGTGCTAGGATCTGCGTTAAAGTGGATCTGGAAAAAGTACTTCTTGAGGCCATTCATTTAACTCTAGACAATTGGTAATATATACAACAAGTTGACTATGAACAATTGCCTTTCAAGTGGAAGGATTTCCACGAATATGGGAACTTTGTGAAGCATTGTTCACAAAATAAATTAGATCAACCGAAGGAACATAATCAAGATCAATGGAAACAACCCAAAAGAAAAAAGGAAACAGGAAAAGAAGATGCTCAACACCCGGGTCAAGTTTAGGAAAGAAGCTTTTCCCCTCCTCCCTTACCAACTTCAAGCTTGCTATCGCACAAGTTGTATGTTGGGAAAAGCCCGACCCAACCATCAATTCGCAACAACTTAGAGAGCACCTACCCATTGTCACCTTAGGTAGGTGTTCCCGTCACTTAAGAGGTGAGGTGGTCACCTCAAGGGGTGAATCCTGGTGACCCTAGAGGGGAATGAGATGGAAAATGAGATGTATGGATGGATGCGCCTAAATGTCAAGTTTCTAGATGGTAAAGGGAACTTAGTAATGAGTCTTGAGGGTTGCTTGAGGTTTCTAATGCTTTGAGTGACCTTCCAAGAACAAATACTTGCCCGAGACACAATGAAAACCGAGTATACAATGTAGTATGTTAGGTGGAAAAACAAGTTAATATTTATGTCCCTAATTGCAGCAACAATCACTGATATATATCAGCATATAAAAGATAATACAAGCTGCAAAATAAGTGCTAAAAGTCTAGTTAAATAAGAAAGAGACAAGTGAGTAAAGAATAGTTTAACTCAAGAATGGAAGAGCAAGACTTTAGCATAAAAGCAAGGATGTCATAAAAATATTAATGCAGTGACATTTATCATCCTTATGGATGTATCAAACCAATATTTATAACAGAAAATTCAGCGAATGAAAATTACCTCAAACTAGCCCAAAAAGTGCACCTAGGTTAGTAGTTTATTAGTGCAAAGTTATAGCCAATTTCTATGGTTAGTTTAGGAGTTATCTAAGGTTATAGGGTTATATTTTTGCAACCCTAATGGTTGTACATTATTTTTGTAACATAAGCAAGTTTTAGTGGACAAAAAAGGATGCCTCAATGAGGCAAGGTGACCTAGGGCTCAAGGAAGAATGTCCAAATGAGACGGTTTCAAAACATCAACTTTTCACGTTTACCAATTCGATGTTTTATTTTTCTAATGAAATGAGTAATGCCTTTAATTATGGGTTAATGGGGTCAAAAGAAAGAGCTAAATATACTACCTACTTGGGGGTATAAATACTCTTATTCCCCAAAGCAAGTAACCTAGCTATGGTTTAAACTAAGGGGTGTATGTCCTTATACTTCCTTAGCAAACCCTTGCAAACAATAATTCTATGCTTAAAATTATGGCGGAGCTAAAGTAGCGGTGTATGCACTTATACTCCCTACCTATCCTTAGAAAAAATCAACCTTGAGCTTGAATTACAAATGATAGCAACAACTAAATGTCTTACCAATCCAAATAGCACAAGATAAACCATAGCATGCCAAGATAAACCACCACAAATAGCTAGAAAAATACCTCCAAGAGCTAGCGCATCATCATCGTGTAGTCCATAACCAAAGAGAACACCATACCATAGCACAAGAGAGAAAAAATGCTTCAAGGTAGCAAAAATTTCAATCCTAAACCTCTCAAAATGGGAGAGTTGTGTTTAAAAATGAGATTCCATAATCTTTATTTATACAAAATGTCTATCACATAATTTGTCCACTTAGAAAGGGTAAAAGATAAGATAAGGGGTCAACAACCCTTATATTATCCCTTGCATCAAAATAATATTAAACAATTTATCTTAAAATTCACTTTTACACGAAAGAAACCCTAGAACAAGGTGATGTCACCCCTTTAGGTGACGCCACCCCTTTAGGTGACATTTTGGCACTTTGAAGAAGTCATTGCGGTAGTAGATGCATGGCTAGGCCTCCAAAGGTCACTTTTCACTCATCCAAATCCTCTCTTGATGGTCTTCAAGCCTCCTTCCTTTAAAACGTGCTAAATGTCATCAAACAATACCTTCACCACCAAACCCTAGCCCTCTAGGTGATGTCAAGCCTCCATAAGTGACGTTTTTTCTCTCCTAGGCAAAATGTTTGGCATGTGAGGGCTAGGTCATGTCTTCCACGTTGTCTTCTAGGCCTCCAAAAACATGTCATCATGATCCAGCATGTGGGCCCTTGGCATCCAACCTACGGGCTTGAAGCCCCATGGAAGTCCGAGCTAGGCTTGTTCTTCCAAAACTGGCCACCAAGCAAGGTCTTGCAAAACAAAAGGGTATGCCCTCCAAATATCTCAAGTAAAATATATCATGACAAGTGTAAACCACGTCTAATAAGCAAGGCACCTAAACATGTGCATCAAAAATACCTCATCAAATTAAACAAATGCTCAAAACCCTATACAATTGACCAAGTTTAAGTATGGGAGGGGTGTCATAGGAGTCCTATTGGGTAGACCAAAGCCCTCAAGTAGTGGATGCTCCCAAGGATGGCTTTCCAAGGTCATGTAATGAATGATGAGGTGGAAGGGTTTTAGACTTCATAGGTCGTTGAGTTTCATGACATACAAGGGCTCATATTATCTCATTCATTTGTGCCTTTATAGAGGGTGTATGGCACCTTTGTTTGCAATGATTTTTTTCCAATCCCATATTCTTGCGATTCTTTATTTATTTCATGTTTTATGGAATGAGTTGAAGGCCATTATCTTAGTGTGGTGTCCATATAATGACAATGTCACTCACAAATGCCTTTCATAAATGATAAGGTTGGCTCGTGATGAAACCCTCTTTCTCTCAGTTGTGTAACTGAGAGCCACTACTCTGGCTTGGTGACCAGATGATAGTAATGTCATACCACTAGATACCCATGATCATGATAGGTTGGCTCGTGATGAGACCTCCTATCCTCCAACTAAAACCTTAAGCATTCATTATAATTTATATTTTAGGTCCCCCTTTTCTTACAGAGAAGCATTTCATTTCTTTCTCGAGGGATCCCTGGGCGAAGCATCTGAAAGGTCTATATATAGGGATTTATTTTTTTATCCAACAAAAATCCCTCCAGGCCTTCATCCCCTTCTTCCCATGAAATGAGGTACATGCCCTTCTTGGGTCACTAAAGTCAAAGGACCTAGAAGGGGACAATATGATGGGAATTTAATGAGCGAAAAGTGGTAAGTATGGTTGGGAATGGTACGATAACCCCTCAAGGGACCCCCAGTTACAAACCTTTCCCAAAGGTTGGCCACTTACTAGGAAATATATGACACTCACCAAGGTGAAACAAGTTGAAAGGAAAAATGTCCAAGCAAACACTCTATAATCAAAATTAGCTCAAATACAACATGTTCAAATGCCTCAAATATTAGGGTGATTACCTTCCACAATACTTGACTTGTACCGCATGGAGAAAGACCCTTCTTCCTTCCAGAAGCTAGTTGGTGTGGTGGATGCGCTGAAAATGGATCAAATGTGGTGACGGAGTAGGTTTCTATATGTGTAAGTGGATATTGTTGGTCATTTGGTCTCTCGACACTCAATACCTGCAACCTAAGGGCCTCGAGACATGATCTCCTTAGTTATCCCACAAAATGGGGATAACAAATCTCACCCCACAAAGGAGAATCTAGTCAAAATAAATATGCAGAGCTAGTTAATTTAGAAGAAACCCAAGAGGAAACAAGAAAATCATAGGATGAACCTGATGAAATAGTTAAATCAAGCCCAGAACCAACAAATCTTTAAGTTTCAGGGCAAGGTAACTCCACACCTGGAAAAGGAGATCACTCTCTCTCAAATATCCCCGAGACAGTCAAGGATCGACATCACAAAGGCTCGGGAGTAGACTTTGAATATGAAATCTCACAGCCTATCACAACAAGGAAGGTGGGAAGGAAATCCAATCACAATCGAAGGGAAACAAAAGTACATCAAGAAAAGTAGTTGGGCATCCAAATAACTTTGGAATATATCCTCCAAAAGGATGTAAAAACAACCAAAAATCCACCCTTCTCAGCCAAAGGTGTATCCTCTCATCCCTCTAAAGGGGGTGGGGGGGAGATCCAAATCATTAGGTAAATAATGAATGTTGTCTCCTGGAATTGCAGAGTAATGGGAAGTAAAGAAAAAATTAATATTTTGGAAAATTATTACACATAGAAAGGCCTTCAATCCTTCTGATCCAGGAGACCAAAGTAAGGGAATCTAAAGCTATTCAACAAATGCAAAAAATATGGATAAAAAGTAAAGATATGGCCATAAGTGCAAGAGGCTCTTCAGGAGGGATATGCACATTCTGGAGTTCAAAATTGTTCCATATGGAAGAGAGACATCGAGATTTGAATTGGATCATGGTCAAGCTAACTCACATCCCTTCAAGTGTGTTCTATCATATAGTCAATATCTACATGCCAAATAATTGCTAGGAAAAATTATACTGTTGGAATTCTCTTTTAAACCTAGCTACATGGGACCCTCTTCACAATATTATAATAGAAGGAGACTTCAATATCACAATTCTCTTGAAAGAACAAAGAGGGGGCTCCATTGTTCGCGATCAATTTTGTGAAAATATGGACGATATAATTTCTACTCTGGACCTTATCNCTTGGAATAACAAAAGGGTTGGACCCAGTCACATCGTGGCTAGGAAAGACCATTTTTTTATTAGTAGTTCCTTCCTAACCCAACCAGCTTCTTTTATCTCCAAAATTCTCCCCTGGGCTAGCTATGATCATCTCTACATCTCTCTTTCCTTCTAAAAAGATCCCAATTGGGGGCCCTCTCCTTTTCGATTCAATTCCATCTGGATGGAAAATCCTGACTTTCCCCCCCTAATATCTAGAACTTGAAGCCAATGGATCACAGGATCTCCAGTTCACATTTGGTAGCAGAAGCTTAAACTCACAAAGATGGCTATTAAGAACTGGGGAAAAACCTTCTCTTTCCCTCTTCACATAGAGGTCCTGGAAAAAAGAAAAAAAACTAGAAGACATACAAGAAGCAATTGAGACAGTGGATGTTCAACTTGAATTCCTTCAAAGGGAGCATGAAAATCATGGAGATTATATAAAATCCTTAAGGGATGAAGAAATAATATGGAGGATAAAATCAAGAAGCCTTTGGTTATAGTTCAAATACAAGAACACAACCTTCTTCCACAAGAAAGCCAAGGTAAGACAGTGGAAAAACAAAGTAGAGGAAACAAAGACACCAAATGGTGAAACCATTCAAGACTTTGAAGAAATAAAACAACATGCCATCAGGTTCCTTAGCCAGTTATATATGAAATTAGGGGACTTGGATGTAGATATGAGCAACAAATTTATCTCTCACCTTCCTCAATTGGTTTTAGAAGAGGATAATCTTGAGCTCAATAAACATGTGTAGGAAGAGGAAATCATGAAGGCCATCAACCAATTCAATCCATAGAAATCCCCATACCTTGATGGATTCACCATCCATTTCTTTAAAATATGTTGGTCCATTATTAAATTTGATTACATTTGAATGCTCAGATATCTCCAAAGATCTCATCGTCTAGGTGGAGCTACTAACTCGACCTTCTTGCCTCTTTTTCCAAAAGAGAAAGGATCCTCTTCCTTTGAAATATTTCAACTCATATCACTTTGCAATGTTTCTTACAAAATCATGGCCAAGATCATTTCCAACAGATTGAAGTCGTTACTTAGTTCCTTAATTATTTCCAATCAAGGGGGATTTGTAGCAGGAAGAAAAATTTGGGACAATATAATCTTAGTCCAAGAGGCAATACACTCAAGCCATAGCGGAGGTGAAAAGGGAATGGTGATTAAAATAGATATGTCAAATGCCTTTGACAGAGTAAACCATGACTTCCTCAAGGTAGTCTTAAAAAAAATGGGTTTAACCATCTCTTTATCTCTTGGATAAACTCCTGCATAAAAAATCCCTCGGATCGCTCCTCTAATCAATGGGTGACCAACCCACTTCTTTAAAGCCACAAGAGGATTAATACATGGTTGTCCCTTGTCACCTCTTCTATATGTGCTCATGTCAAAACCTTTGAATCGACGACTAGAATGGGAACACACTAATGGAACAATACCTGGACTCTGAATAGCCAAGACGGTCAAGAGATTAAATCACTCGTAGTTTGTAGATGACACTCTACTACTAGGAGGGGCCTCAAGAATAATTGCAAGATGATAAAAAATGGTTTTGGATCAATTCACCCATATCTCTATGTTGGATAAATTTATATTTTCGACACACTAGTTCAGTGGCAGTAACACTAGTTCAGTGGGAGTTAACTGACTAGTTCTATTTTAGACTTTCTAATCTTAGACCATCCCTATTATGCATACATTCCTAATTATAGGATGGCATTGCCTATATGAGTGAAGATCACTCACTCATTGACAAGATCTTAATATGCATTGATTAGCATTCTTCATTGTGTATCTCTCTTCCTTTTCTTGATAAGCTTTGTTTGTGTATGCTTTAGCTAGATCTCCTGTACAAGTTTCCATGAAACACTGACATGGTATCAGAGTCGAGCTGCTTGGAGCAATCCAGACAAACTGGAGAAGAGTGAAAGAGTCCTTCAGTAAACCTAGTTTCTGCAATCGTCAAAGCCTATCCCTATCAAAAGGTGCGACGATTGGGATCGTCGCAGCATATCCCTGTCGAAGGGTGCAACAGTCACTCTCAGACTTAAGAAAATTTCTTTTTCCAAGCATCGTCGCGGCCTATAAAAGGCCAAGGTGCGACGTCATCCCACTGTTTTATTCATTTAGGGTTGTTATCCACATTTTTGGTTATCGAGATGATGACATGATGATGGAAGATCTAACTCTTCATTAAGATCATTTTCATGAAGAAAGTTACACTTGTCAGTTTCTCAAAATCACACTTTTAAAGATAGTACGCAGGCTGCATATATATTGTCCTGCGGAAATACTTGATTTCCGC
>ML790266.1:0-14875 GCA_009831015.1 Picea engelmannii | reverse complement strand
TCCCTTTCCCATAATGATGATATCATCTTATTACATGATTCCTTGATCACATGTATAGTCTAGAGTTTTGAATATATTAATGTCTTTGTTGTGATTGGTTTGTGTTGTTGTGATTGGACAACGCAAGAGCATTGTAGCAGAGCAAGGATCAACAGAAATAAGGAGAGCTTTCATAAAGTAAGTACATCATCCTTTTTCTCTTGTCCATTCAATACTTTAGAACTAGGGAAAGAGTAGTATTATGTCACAGTTTGTTCCAGATCCAGGTGGATCTGGGGAGATTGGTCTGTGTCCGCACTCACGAATTTATCCTTGAACAAGGGTACGACGATTCAATTTTTCACAATCGTTGCACCGTCTCCTTCACTAGGGTGTGACGATTTAGCATCGTCGCACTTTATCCTTCTCTAGGGTGCGACGATTCAGCAACCCTCCAAATATTGGTTTTCTGCAGTAAAATTGTGATATCTCAAAATCCATGATCTAGGTTGGGATGAAATTTTTACCAGAGACATATAACATAGGGATTCTCATGCTCACCAAAATTATCCAAAACCCACATCATATTTTAGGATATATAGTTGTTTTATCATATCTATAGTTGCCATAGCACCATCAGTCATATCTCAGAATCCACAATCTGGGTTTTCAGGATCTTTTCAGAATCAATAGTAGGGATGGAGGCAATGCAACTTCTTCAATCAAGTCTGGTGATAATACTCACACCATACAACTATTTTGAATGCAATTCGAAGGCTGCATTCCAACTCAAAAGAAAAAGACTGTATAATTTGATGATGACGACATAAACAGAACCTACATCAGCGCTTGAGAAGACCAGATGGGAGAACCGTAAGGATGAGGCCACATGACTACTTCTTGAGTTAATATCCACTTATTTATGGTTTCATTTTGTTGCATGAAAGACTCCAAATGAGATATGGACCACCCTGGAAGGACTCTTTGGAAATCAGGATGAGATGCGAGGTCATATGCTTGAGGTAGAGTTGAATACCTTAGACCCTAAAAGTTTTGATAATATACATGATTTTTTTACTAAATTTAAATCTTTTCTATTGAGCTTGGGTGAATGTGGTATTGACAAGTTTACACAAGAGAAACAAATTATTCTAACAATATTGGCCAAGCTAGGACCAGAATATGTTGTACATGTCTCCAATTTCTATTATGGTAGATGTCTTTTGGGTGCAAATTGGAAAATGCCTACAATGGATCAGTTCATTGAGTCTCTCACGCAAGAGAAGACAAAAATCATACAGATGGGCCTCATGAAAGATTCCAAAGCACATGCACTCACCATGAATGATGGAAAAGGGTCATCCAATCAGAAATCGAAGCAGAAATGAAAGGAGCTATTACATCCAGAGTCAAAGGAGGGATATTCCAAACCCTTCAAGGATTCTTTAGGTTCCAAAGATTCTTCAAATTCCAAAGGGAAGAAGAATAAGGCAAAGCAATGCACATATTACAATAAACTGAATCATGAATAATCAACATGCATGAAGAAGCAGAACGATCTTATGACACAGGTACTTCAAAAGAATAACCTTGGAGACTTCATTCCTGAAGGATCCAAGAAGAAGAAGGAAGAAAACCATGTGCCTAAGAAAGGTAATAATCATGCTCTGGTTGCAATTAAATCCTCATCTGATCCATGGATTATAATTATGGTGCATCACGTCATATGGAAACTAAAGAGGAAGTTTTTACTTCTTTGAGTTCATGCTCAGGACCTCCTATTCTCATGGGGGATGATACTCCAATAACAATTGTAGGAGAGGGAAGAGTAGAACTCCCTAATGGAAGTTTTGAGAATGTCTTACATGTTCCAAAGCTTTCTATAAATATTCTCTCAGATTATCAGATCACTCAAATAGGAAAAAGGGTTGAATTTACATCAGATTCAGTTTATGTACTTGACATGCAGGACAGTTCCATTATTGCAGTTGGTGAGGTAGATCACAAATCACGGTTCTATAAATTCACTAAGTTTATTGACTATGAGTCCTCTTTTCTACTTACACATGCTAATGATAGTAGTAGAGTATGGCATGAGATATTTGGTCATTTAAACTTTAGGTACATGCAGCGACTTTCCAAGAAAGGAATGGTCAAAGGCTTGCCAGAAATTCAATTTTCTAAAGGGGTTTGTGAAGGATGCATTTTTGGCAAGCATCCTGAAGAGAAATTTGAAAATGCTAAGGCAAGGAGAGCCTTTTCTCCCTTGAAACTTGTTCACAGTGATCTCATGGGTCCATTTCCACATCCGTCCATCAGAAAAGCAAGGTATGTTCTTACATTTATTGAAGATTACTCACGCTATACTTGGGTTTATTTTCTCAAACAAAAGTCTGAAGTTTTTGAGCATCTCAAAGACTTCAAATCTCTAGTAGAGACACAAACTGGGAATAAAATCAAGATCCTCCGTATAGACAATGGGAGGGAGTATATCAACAAATATGTTAAGAATCTTTGTCGTGAATTTGGTATCCAGTTGCAGCACACAGTTTCATACACTCTACAACAAAATGGAGTTGTTGAAAGGAAGAACGGGTCTCTCAAGGAGATGAACAGTTGCGTGTTGCATACAAGATCACTTCCTTCTGAGATTTGGGTTGAGGCACTTAAATTTGCTACTTACATACATAACAGATCACCTCACAGATTTGTTGAGGATAAGACACCTTTTGGACAGGTGACAAACCAGATGTCACACACTTCCTCATCTTTGGATCTAGAGCACGGGCCCATATTCATTCTGAAAATAGGAAAGCCTTAGATCCACAGAGCACACCTTGCATCTTTGTGGGATATCCATATGATGTGAATGGGTATAGATTGATTGATCCCTCTACAGATCAGCTCATCATTGAGCACACTATTCAGTTTGAGGAGAGTCCTTTGCATGCACCTCCAATGCAACATGCAGAGACTCTTGTGCTTCCATTAGTTCTAGACATCAGAGATGATGATTCCACACACTTAGATGCTACATCTTCAGACATAGATTTAGAGGATTTTGTACATGCAGATGAGCAGGTAGTACAACCAAATGAGGAGACAACATTGGAGCTTCAGAAAATTCCCAAGTGGGAATAGTCCACACTTCATGCAGTAGGAAACCTTTCAGGGGATCCACTGGATTCGAGGAGGACTAGATCTCATCATGTGGATCATTCTCATGTACTTTCATCTTCTGAACCAGTGATTCCCATGCATTGTTATATGGTTCAATCTTTTGATCCACATACCTACAGTGAGGTTGTTGGAAATCCACTATGGGAAGCATCCATGCAATATGAGCGTGACTCTCTCCTAGAGAATCAAACCTGGGATCTGGTTCCACTTCCACTAGGGAGGAAACTTGTCAGATTCAAATGGGTCTATAGGACCAAGAGAGCAGCAGATGGTCAGGTGATTAGGTACAAGGCCATATTAGTTGCAAAAGTATTTCAGCAGATTCATGGGATAGATTATGATGAGACCTTTTCTCCTGTAGCAAAGATGGACTACATTCGCTTGGCTCTAGCCATTGCAGTAGCCAAAGGATGGGAAGTTCACCAAATGGATGTGAATAATGATTTTATTCATGGTGACCTTTCAGAGGAGATCTACATGGAGCATCCAGAGGGGTTCATTTAGACCTCATATTTAGTATGAATACTGAAGAAGTCTCTCTATGGCCTCAAGCAGGCACCTAGATAATGGTATGAAAAGATGGATTCTTACTTGCTTTCACATGATTTTGTTAGATGTAAATCTGATTCCAATGTTTACATGTTGAGGACTACTAACTCTGTGATGATATTAATACTCTATGTTGATGATCTTTTGATCACTGGAAGCTCTGCTTCAGCCATTGCTTTGGTCAAAGATATATTGCATGACAGGTTGTCTATGACGGACATGGGTCCACTACACTTCTTTCTTGGTCTTGATATCAATCAGTATGCTTTCGACATCAAACTTTCTCAGGATAAGTATGTGAGGGATCTTCTAGATAGATTCCACATGAAAGAATGTAAGTCTATACCTACACCCTTCTTATCTGGGATCATATTTGAGGATGGAGGGGATACACCATTAGCGAACAACACTTTTTATCAATAGTTGGTGGGGTGATCTAGGTGGATATCGATGGCCACCCACCTTTTCCAAATGGCTCAAAACAGTTTTCTGGCAATTTTGGCAATTTACTATTTTTAGCAGGTTTTAACTTCGGGGGCCATTTTGAGGGCCCCAAGGAAGGTTTTTCGAGATCGGGGTTCTTAATGATATCCAAAGGAATTATTGAACCCCCAAAATGAATCTCCTCAACGATACCTTTCCAACGAGCTATCACATTCCTAAAACGGAGATCATATGCAAAAGTTACGACCCCATGAAGTTGATGTACTCACTTACCCAAACGGGGCCCACATGACTTTTGGCGCTTCATCTCCTAGGGTTAGGTTTTTGGATGTATAGAGTTTTTGGCATTCCTGGTTATTGTAAAAAGGCCTTTGGAGCCTCATTGTAATCATCTTCTTGCGAATGCGAGTAGCCGTCACATCTCTTCTCAGAGATAAGTTGCCACCATTCTAGCGAGTCTTTCACTCTGTATTTTTACAGTCTCTATACATTTTTTTCATTAATAGAAATCGTGTATTACTATATATCTGTGTTTATGGTTGCATATCTGATACATTTATGTTATATTATTGAATATCTACGATATCTCTGTGCATTTCTTTATTATATCTCCGATCTCATTTCGTGTCGAAAATAATCTAGATCATGGGGAGTCTTTTGTATCTCACCCACACCCATCTAGATATGTCATATGCGTTAGGAGAAGTTTCCAGATACATGGAGGAACCCCATGATCTGCACTGGAAGGTTTTCAAGCACATCCTCGGATATGTTCAGGGCACCATGAGTTATGGGATTCACTATGAATCTAGTTTTGCATTAGATCTCATAGGCTTCATAGATTCAGATTGGGTTGGTGATAGCATAGATCGAAATTCTGCATCCGGGTACACTCTCAGTTTGGGGTCAGGCCCAATTTGTTGGTCAAGTAAGAAGAAATCAACCATTTATTTATCTTATGTAGAGATCGAGTGGAGTAGTCAATTGTGTCATTCAAACACTTTGGCTTCAACAATTCATTACCGAGCTTGGTATCCAGTTTCACTATCTGACTATCATATGGTGTGACAATCAGAGTAGACTGAGATTTTGCAGAGATCCAGTACAGCGACAACGAACCAAACACATTGAAGTCCACATGCATTTCATCATATATTTAGTACATGACAGGATCATTGATTTGCATTTCTGTCCTTCCTCTGAACAGACTGCTGACATATTCACCAAGACATTCACTGAGCAGAAGTTTCAGAATTTTCGGGATCATCTTGTAGTGAAGAGCACAGTTGCCTAGAAACTACCTTTTCTTCTTTTGATACATTGTCTTTTGAGGGGGGGGTTTGTTCCCACGTGGTTTTCCCTCTTTCCTCACTTTTATTCAGTGTTCATTAGTTTCATTATACATGAGTACCTAATATGGCCTAGTAGCCAGGACTCATTTTTTACTCGATAGTGATGTTCAGGGGGGGTGTTGGAGAAATTTCTATTTTTGACACACTAGTTCAGTGGCAGTAACACTAGTTCAGTGGGAGTTAACTGACTAGTTTGACTTTAGACTTTCTAATCCTAGACCATCACTATTATGCATGCATTCCTAATTATAGGATTTCATTGCCTATATCAGTGAATATCACTCACTCATTGACAAGATCATAATATACATTGATTCTCATTCTTCATTGTGTATCTCTCTTCCTTTTCTTGATAATCTTTGTTTGTGTATGCTTTAGCTAGATCTCGTGTACAGGTTTCCATGAAACACTGACACTCTAGAGGCCTCATAAATAAGAACAAAAGTCAAATCTATGCCTGGAATATAGATGTCAAATGTCTTAGGGACCTCACCCAAATTCTCTCTTTTCCCATCTCTAAAGATTGGAAGCTCTTTAAATACTTGGGGATGACAGTATTCTTAAAATCCATCCCAGGGGACTACTTGAAAATCATAACTCAAAAAATCAAAGAAAATATGGAATCCTAGGGAGCGATTTGGTTAATTCTAGTAGGGCACTTGGTTCTAATTAGATCAATTGTAACCTCCGTTCCTTTATTTCAATTCTCTTATCTTCTAGAGCCCATGGTAACTAAAAAGAATCTATCATAGCTCATAATAAAGCTTCTTTGGAACGGTGGAAAATCAAACACAAAAAATACCATCTAGTTAGATGGGATATCGTGAAATCCCCCAAGGATCATGGGGGGCTCGGAGTTTGTAATCCAGAATTAGTAAATATAGCCTTGGGTTCAAAAATACTTTGGCGAATTGTCACAAGAGGGGAAGAATGGTGTAAAACAACAATAGTAAAAAAGTACAGTTTGGGAAACAAAAAGTGAAGTATGGATTTAATCCCTCCAAGAACCCCCGGTTCCCCTATTTGGAAATTGCTTAGGAATTCAATTCATTTTTTGCAAATGGACCTGTATTGGATCCCAGGAAATGGAAAATCTATCAATCTTTGGAAGGACAAGATCCTAAACCCAAATCCTCTAGAACATAATGAGCACTATGAAGACCTTAAGGATTGGTTGGATTCCCATTAGAAATCAACTCTTTTCGACATTTCTGATTGGAATGATGATGGAACTTGGAAGAATTGGAAATTTGGGGATGTCCCTCCTTAGCTTCAAAATCAAGTTCTACCTCTTATGAAATACATGCAGGGAGCAACCCCAGTACATTGTAGAACACAAGATAGTCGAGGTTGGGGCACTAATGGTTATATTGTGAAAGTGGGATATCAAGCCTTGCTTCTCCAAACTAACCTTCCTGAAAGAAATAACTAGTGGTGAAACAATTAGAATCTAAATGATCTTCCAAAAATCAACATCTTCTGTTGGAATCTTGCTCATGGGAATATTCTGACTGGAGAAAACTTAGAGAAGAGAGGGTTTCTCGATCCCTTTTGGTGCACACTATGTGAAAGAAATTGTGAAACGACTAAACATATCTTCTAGGAGTGTAACTTCTCAAAGCAGGTTTGGTACTCAGTCTATCATGGACTCTACTAAAAAATCAGGTGGCCAACTAACTTCAAACCCCTTCTAGGAAAATGGGAGCAATACTACCAGGGTTATTTTCAAGGAAAAATAATTATTAAAAGGATATGGAAATCCCTTCCTAAATATGTTCTTTAGCAACTCTCACTGGCCAGGAATCGCATTGTCTTTCAAAAAAAAATAACCCTCCCCCTTATTGTTGCTACAAGGGCCATGACTCACTTGTATGAATCCCTGAATTCCAAACGACTCAGACAGGAGGACTTGCCCATGCTAACCTTGAAAGAGAAAGCATGGTTAACAAAATTTAATCTTTTTCTAGTTCCCCAACCTTCATTTTATGTCCTCAAATATGTTGAAGAATGTGTAGTTGTGGAAGATATTATCTTATTGTATTTTATCATGAAAAATCCCTAAAAGAATATTATTATGTTGTATTTGTAAAKTCGKCCCCATTGTGGCCGTTATTGTAAAATAAAGTCAAAATGTCAAGTCGACCCCTATTGTGGCCAATGTAAAATGTAATTAAGTGAAAATTGTCAAGTCGACCCTAATAGTTAAAAGGGAAAGTCATTTGTGTATAAATAGAGGGGMTAKATTTCTTATTTAATCACTCATCACTCAAGCACAAGAGAGAGAAAAGGTGCGCAAGTTTTGGAGAGAGAGGRAGATGCAACAAAGGACTATATGTTTTTTGTCTTGGCATTGTTCTTGGTTGAAGAATCTATTTAGAATAAYTTGTTGGGTTTTCTTCCCCTAKAGGGTTTCCCAGGATAATCCTTGTGTCTATMTTGTTTCTATGATTGTCTCTCTTTCAGTGATCTTGTATATGCAGTTAATGTGTTAAATAATCATAATAAGAAAAGATGAATTGTAACTRTTAKTTGTATAAGTAAATTTTCAACATGGTTTCAAAGCAGGCCTGAAAGAGACCAATTCATAGTTTATGAATGYGTTCYTAGMCTCAAYGCACCTTCTCCRAGATCTAGTTTTCAGTTTTCCAGCTACTGCAGAATTAGGGTTTCTGCATAAAACCTATTAGTGACRTTTTASCAYTTTTTYGGAGGATGTTGGTAAATCTAAGATTKCCTAGGAACTCACCTAGGCAAGGCACATCACTTTCCTCGACCAGAATTCAAAAATTCAAAATTTGAAAAATTAGGGTTTCCTCATAAACCYTAGATCTAGAYGTCTRGTTCTAGTTGCTACASTTCCCATGACATAAATTTGTCTTGGTTCAGTAAAAATATTTGGTAAGGTMTAGATCCATATCTTGAAAATTTATTTGTTTTTTACTTGTTCCAGGCAGGATGAATACCAGTTTCAGGCTTGATGGAAAAATTAAAGGATTCAATGAYCTCCAAGCATGGAAATACATTCTAGAAGAGAATGTATTTCCATATCTTTTAATTTCATMTCTTACAAGAACCATCACTCATGTAAGTGACACTTGGATCATTGATARTGGTGCTTCCAAGCACATGACATGATACYAATACTCTCTGTCAAACTTGATCAAGAAGGAATCACCTCATAAGGTGAAGCTTGGAGATGATTATYAGTATCCTATYAAAGGCATAGGAGAAGCTTCMWTCAAGTTAGATTCTAGAAWTTTGATGAAGATAAAAGATGGTTTACTTGTACCTAGGTTAAGGAAGAATCTCCTTTATGTTTCATCTCTAGAAGAGAAGGGTTTCARAATTTCATTTGTCGATGGAGAAGTTCTCATTTGGCCAAAAGGAAAATATTTCAATGAYGCAATTGTGATTGGTKTCCAAGAGGGAGGTTTATACAAATTGAAATGACACTYAGAGACAACCCTGGTTCACAATACCATAAACCCATGTGAGTTATGGCACAAAATACTTTCTCATCTACACTATAAGGCATTATCGATCATGAGAAAGATGGTGACATGACTACTAGAGATAYAGGTGAACCATGAGGGTGTATGCAAGGGATGTGCGAAAGGAAAGAGTGTGAAGAGCCCATTTCCAAKTAGTAAAAGCAAGGCCAAAGGCATATTGGAAATTGTACACTCATACGTATGTGGACCTATGTTCACCTCTTCATCTAATGGGTATGTATATTATGTCTCCTTCAATGATGATTTTTCATGCAAAGATTGGATTTATTTCTTGAATTCAAAAGGTGAAGTGTTTAGAAAATTTAAGGAATTCAATACCCTCGTAGAAATGTTTTTGAAAAGAAGATTAAAGTCTTGAGGTCGAACAATGGTAGAGATTCACATCAGATGAATTCAAGGAATTATGTGGGAAAGTTGGGATTAAGAGGGATATTTCTACTCTGTACAATCCTTAGCAAAATGGTGTGGTAGAAAGAAAGAACTGAACCATAATGGAAGCAGTGAAGGCCATGCTTCATGATCATAACTTACCAAAAAATCTACGGGTAGAATAAACAAGGAATGCAGTGTATGTGAAGAATAAAAAACACCATCGTGTTCTTGGGAGTAAGACCCTAGAAGAAATGTTCACAGGAGAGAAGATAGAAGTCAACCACCTGAGAATATTTAGTTGTCCAACATATATACATGTTCCCCAGTAAAAAATATCCAAATTGGACCTTTTAAGAAAGAAGGGAATATTTTTTGGTTACAGTGAAACATCGAAGGCATACATAGTCTACATCCCTAGTGATAACCAGGTTGAGATCAGCAGAGATGTTTTTGGTTGTGGAGCCTGATTATCTTCCTGATTCAGAGGTCTTTGTTTTCAACCGTGTTTATACCCCATGAAGACTTTACATCCTCGAAGAATGTACACTCCTCCATGTGAGGGAGTGCAAGGGGGTGGGGGTTACCCCTCTTATGGGGTCTGAGGGCGAAGCCCCTAAAGGAAAAATTACCTTGTAAATGTATATTGTAATTTCATAGTAAATCTAGACCATTCATTATAAGGTCATAGATATGACAGTAGAAGTTATGTTATGGTTTTTTTCCCTAGAAGGAAACCCTATTTTATGAGGGAAATCTATTGTGGATATGTATCATGGCTAATATTGTATTCTAAGCTAGGAGATTATGAGAGAAAGAAGAGGAAGTTACAGTGGGTGTGTTGTAGGTTGTATCCCTTCTTTTGTTGAATAATAATAAAGGAAGGACCTGGAAATTTCTCTAGTGGACATAGCCCACACTGGGTGAACCACATATATTTGTGTCTCTATTGTATTGTGTATCTTATTTGTTTTATTTCCACATTTGTTTTATTTTATTGCTTTGCAATCTTGTTTTTCTAACAACTGGTGTCAGAGCGAAAGGTAACTCGCAAGAAAAGAGGGTTTCTGGTTCGAGTGGGAGCAATGGCATAAGATGGAAAGTTTAGGGTCGAGAAATTTAACGACCAAAACTACCAGTTATGGAATGTGCAAATGGAATATTATTTATATCAGAAAGTTATATTCCTACCATTGGGTGGAATACCAAAGAAGTCAAAGGCCATGAAGGACGAAGAATGGGAGGTTCTTAATAGAAAGGCACTAGGAATGATACGGCTGGGCCTGGAAACATCGGTGGCTTTCAATATTTCGAAAGAAAAGATAATGAAGGAGCTGATGGACACATTGGCTAAACTATATAAAAAACCCTCGATGTCCAATAAGGTATTTCTAATGAAGAGATTATTTAATATGAAGATGTCAAAAGGTGGGTATGTTCTAGATCATTTAAATGAATTTAATACGGTTACTAATCAACTAAGTTCTGTAAAAGTGGACTTTGATGATGAGGTCAAAGCTCTTCTAATCCTGTGCTCATTTCCAGAAAGTTGGAACGCCTTGGTCATGCCTGTAAGTAACTCTATCTCTGGTTCAAACACTTTAAAATTTGATGATGTTGTTGGTCTTATCCTTAGTGAGGAAATGCGATGGAAAATCACAAGTGAGACATCAAGTAATGCGTTAAACATGGAGATCGGGGGGAAACAAAATGATAGAGGAAAGGGATCAGGGAACCATAGGAATTCTAGGAAGGGAAGGTCCAAATCCATATTTGGAAAGATAGAGTGATGGAATTGCGGGAAGAAATGACATCTCAAGAAATACTGCATAGCTCCAAAGAAATAAAGAGATGGAAAGTGGGAGAAAAATCAGGAAGCAAATGTAATTGGTGATGTGTTACAAGATGCTTTGATTCTTTCTGTAGATAATATTTCTGAGTCTTGGGTAGTAGATTTAGGGGCTTCATTTCATGCCACACCCCATAGGAAACATTTTCTAGATTATGTTCAAGGTGATTTTGGACAGGTTCATTTGGGTGATGATGCACCATGCAAAATTGTTGGAATGGGAAAGTTAAAAATAAAGCAAAGAAATGGAAACAATTGTTTGTTGAAATAGGTAATACATGTTCCAAATCTAAGAAAAAATCTAATTTCAATAGGGCAGGGCAGTTGGCAAGTGAAGGTTGTATATCCATATTTAAAGATAAGGTGTGGAAGGTCACCAAAGGATCATTGGTGATAGCAAAAGGAGAGAAGGTAGGTACATTGTATTTATGTACTAGTAATATGGAATCTTCTATCTATTTATCTTCTACATGAGTGGATACAACACTGTGGCATCATAGGATTGGACACATGAGTGAGAAGGGGATGCAGATACTTCAAAAAAAAAAATTGTTACTAGATCTTAAACAAATTGATTTGGATTTTTGTGAGCATTGTGTTTATGGAAAACATAAGAGAGTCATATTTCTTAGAGTTAGAAAAGAAAAGAAGAGTGAAAGGTTAGAGCTTGTGCATACATATGTATGGGGACCAACTAAGGTATCATCTCTTGCTATCTCTTGTTATTATGTTACTTTTATTGATGATGCAACTAGAAAAACTTGGGTTTATTGCATTCGACAAAAAAATGATGTTTTTGATACTTTTAAGAAATGGAAAGCTTTGGTTCAGAATGAGATAGGAAAAAGGTTGAAGTGTCTCAGATCAGACAATGGACGTGAATATTGCAGCAAGGAGTTTGATGATTACTATTCATACCATGGGATTCGTAGAGAGAAAACAACTCTAGGAACACCATAAAAAAATGGTGTGTCATAAAGGATGAGTAGGTCAATCATGGAGCATGCAAGGAGTATGATATTGCATGTTGGTTTTCCCTTATAGTTCTGGGTAGATGTTGTATATAATGTTGTTTACTTAATAAATAGATTAACTTCAAGCTCTTTGGATGGTGGAATTCCAAAGGAGGCAGGGACAAGTAAAAAGGTAAACTATTCCTTTTTGAAGACTTTCAGTTGTGAAGCATTTGTCCATATTGACAAAGAAAATAGAACAAAACTTGAGGAAAAATTCAAGAAGTCTACGTTTATTGGATACGGTGTTAATGATTTTGGTTATCACTTATGGGATTATGAAAATAAAAAAATCATTAGGAGTAGATATTTCATATTCAATGACAAGTTCATGTACAAAGATTAGTTGCAGGGAAAGATGCAAGAAAAAGAAAAACTAGAATACATAGTGCTTGATGAGATTACTGGAAAATAAATTCCAAAGGAAACAAAAAATCAAAATGTACAACAACAGGAGAAACAGGTACCTCAAACTCCTGCAAGTGTTGTTAGAAGATATACCTGGTTAAGTAGACCCCCTGAATGATACTCTCCTTCATTGTATTATTTATTGTTGATTGATTCTGGTGAACTAGAATGTTATGAAGAGGCAATGTAGGTAGACATCCAAAAGAAGTGGGAGCAAGGAATGAAAGAGGAAATGGATTCCCTGGTAAATAAACAGACTTAGGATTTGGTTATGTTTTCTGTAGGAAAAAAAATATTACATAATAAATGGGTTTACAAGTTGAAGGAAGAAGATGAAGGCAAAAATCTGTACAAGGCTAGACTTGTTGTAAAGGGGTTTGCACAAAGGAAAGGTATATATTTTGATGAAATATTTTCTCCTGTTGTTAAAATGACTTCAATTAGGACTATTTTAAGTCTTGTGGCAATGTAAGGTTTACATCTTCAACAATTAGATGTAAAAACAACTTTTCTCCATGGGGCTTTGGAGGAAGAGATTTATATGCAGCATCCACAAGGGTATGAGGTCAAAGGGAAGGAGAATTCAGAATACCGGTTGAAGAAGATCTTGTATGGCCTAAAGCAAGCTCCAAGACAATGGTATTTGAAGTTTCACAAGTTTATGACAGAACAAGGTTATAGTATATGACATTCTGATAATTGTGTTTATTTTAAAAGGCTAGAAAATGGAAGCTATATTATCTTTCTATTTTGTGTAGATGGCATGCTTGTTGCAAGGTCTAATATGTAGGATATAAATGTTCTCAAGAAGAAATTAGATAACTCATTTTTTATGAAGGATTTGGGTGTTGCAAAGTAAATCCTTGGTATGAGAATAACAAGAGACAGGAAAAATCACAAATTGACATTGTCTCAAGGTGAGTACATAGAGAAGGTATTGGAGAGGTTTAGAATGCAGAATGGAAAACTAGTTAGTACACCTTTGGCCAACCATTTCAAATTAACTAAGGAAATGTGTCCCAAGACACAAGAGGAAATAGAATACATGTCTAGGGTCCCTTAATCATCAGCAATTGGCATCTTGATGTATGTGATGGTTTTCACAAGACCAGATATTTCACATGTAGTGGGAGTTGTGAGCATGTATATGAACAATCCAGGCAAAGAATATTGGGAGGCAGTAAAGTGGATTCTCAGGTATTTGAGAGGTACTGCTACTCATACATTATGTTTTGAAGATTCACACATTGTTCTACAGGGATATGTTGATTCAGATATGGCAGGTGATAAAGATAGCAGAAGGAGCACCACAGGGTATGTTTTTACTGTACGTGGAATAGCAGTAAGTTGGATTTTGAAACTGGAAAAGGTTGTTTCACTTTCAATAATAGAAGAAGAGTATGTTGATGCTACAGAGGCTAGTAAATAAGTGATTTGGTTACAGAGATTTATGGAGGAATTGGGAAAGAATCAAGAGAATAGTAGGGTGTTCTGTGACAGTGAGAGTGTCATTCATATTGAAAATAACTCAGTCTTCCATTCAAATACTAAGCATATACATCTCAGGTACCATTTCATACGATCCGTCTTGGAAGATGGACATTTGAAGTTGGAAAAGATACACACTAGCCAGAATCCTACAGACATGTTAAGTAAGGGAGTAACTAGGGAGAAACTGAGTTCCTTCTTAGTTTCAGTTGGTCTTCAAGAAGGAATATGAAGATGAGAATTTTCCAGGTCCAAGAAGGATCATAGTCCAACAGATACAACAATGGTGGAGTTGTTGAAATCAGTCTCCAAGTGGGATATTGTTGGTTGTGGAGCCTGATTATCTACCTAATTCAGAGGTATTTGTTTTCAGTCATTTTTATACCCCATGCAAACTTTACACCTCTGAAGAATGTACACTCCTCCAAGCGGGGGAGTTCAAGGAGGGGTTACCCCCCCCCTGTGGGGTCTGGGGGCAAGCAAGCCCCCGAAGGAAAAGTTGCCTTGTAAATGTATATTGTAATTTCATAGTAAATCTAGACCGTTCATTATAAGGTCGTAGATATGAAGGTAGAAGTTATGTTAGGGTTTTTTCCCCTAGAAGGAAATGTTGATTAAGGTTGGTTGTCATTGATGTCAACCCTTGAAGAAAGACCCATAGCACAAAGGTTTGGGTAATGTACCCAATAGTGTTTGATGTAAATATGACTCATTATTGTTTTTTCATGGTTG
>ML790265.1:431476-450403 GCA_009831015.1 Picea engelmannii | reverse complement strand
TCTCTCTCTCTCTCTGGGATGATTCCCTTTGTTTTAGGAAAATTCTTAATGTATGGCTATTGAAATGAATTTCCCATGCACATTTTCATCTCAACTCGGCGTGTAAATTTTTTATTATTTTGATTAGTGTTGGGGCAAATTTGACCTTTGTTGGGCATCCAATTGAGTGTTGGGTGGATTATTTTGTTGCTAGGAATCCTTTTGTTTGTTGGGGGTAAATTTACCTTGTTTCTAGGCATTTTTCATCCTCGGGGGAGTTTAAACTACACCCTGGGTTGATCCCTCACTACCTGGGCATGTAAGTTGATTGTTAAGTCATTTTTCATTTTACCTGGGTGTTTAACTATTGTTCAGTGCATATCTCATGAAGATACCCTCCCCATATCTCATTTACTTATTTTCATGAATTAATCCCAGTGTTTAAACTGATGCCCACGACTTGGCCATGCTCCCACGTCCCTCTCTGGCTATCCAAAGCTGCAACAAATAAATTTTTCAATATATTAAATTCTATGCTCTAAACCATAGCAATCAATACAACCAACTCATGGTTATTTAGTTGGTTACATGTTGTGCGCTAACCCTAGAACTTGGATAGAACCCATGCTCATTTTACATGCTAGAAACCTTATATGTGCACTAACCCTAGCGACTAGGGAGTTAATAAATTGTCTTAATTACTGGTTGAAAGACAAATGTTGTAACCCTAAACCTAATTCCAAGGTGCCAAGGAATCCTTGTCTGTTGTCTAGACATTCCACTATCTGGTTGTCCAAAATTGATGGTGAAAATCGAACCCTACTTCTCACATTGGTGTAGTGTAACGCCTCCATATTATAAGCTATCGACATGTCTCCAAGGCACTCGAGAGAATCTACAGAGGGGTGGTTATAAACTATACTCATTTTTTTCATTGACTTGTGCTCATGCGTGTTCATTTGGATAATTTTTATGAGACAGATGTTAAGTACATTGAATGACATATGAATGGTTTATGAATTAATTAAGGAGACGACTAAGTCAATAATGGATACCTTTGCCATCTCTACACATTAAATAATAATTAATTGTTGCATGAGTTAATTGGCTGACAGCTCATGTGTGGAGAAATAATATGTACAAGGAATTATGGAATGACACAAGAAGTCAGAGAAGAGACAATTAATCCCTAGAATATTTTGTCTCAAACAAAGAAAGCTTACCAACCTTTGTCATGTGTGACATACTAAGGAAACACATATTATTTAAATTTTGTGCCAAGTTTTTTTTTTGAATTTTTATTCTCAGTTTATGTCCTAAGGGGGTATTTTGGGGAAGCATTGATTGGTTTCTTAAAGGAACAGTCCAAACACCAAGCCCAATAGCAGAAGACAAAGAACCCTATGTGAGACTCAGGGTCACGACTAAGATAGAGAAGAAGAAATTAAATTTTTGCACAAGTATCTATGTTGGTGAAGCGAGTGGGCTACAAGCCCCTCGATTATGAATCAACTTCTAATCCTTATTTTATGATTTAAACTTCAAGAATAGTTGCTTTCAAAGCCAATTTGGTTGATAGAGTTGCTTCCTTTTCTTCATATATCCTATAAATTATCTTCCCTAGCCAAATATTCTACCATGTTAGCTTTTCTACATGCTCACTTAATTGCTCTTTATCTTTTTGTGTTTTGCTAACTCTTTAGTTTGAACATGCTCTAATGTTGGTATTTTCAATTTTCCATTTCAGATTTCGATTTCCTTATCCTTGTCTATGACTAAATATTTTACCCCAATTTTATCATTAGTGTCTTCTCCAAGAGAAATTATTCTTTGTTCTAAGTCTGCCCCTATTTACAACCATTTATTGTTTTGTCTAATTTTCCAACTCAATCACTAGTGTTGTCAATTTATTGACATTTGTTGTTGCTTGCATTAAATCTCTAGGTATTACTTTTCCAGTTTGCTTGTGTCATTCAATATTATCTCTTATTGGCATCTTATATAGATTCAAAGTTCATTTTAGTAGTCTCATATTCATGAGACTTATCTCTCCTTTACACTTGTTGACTTTTGGTTGTAGAATAACCATGTCAAGTGTTTATTTATCATGATATAGTGAAGTTGAGAGCTTAGGAGGTGTCGATCCTTCCTAACCTGTTAGATAAAACAATATTTATTTTTTATTGTTTGGATTGCTTCCTATTCAAAACCATTTCAATGAACACACCCATATCTTTTTCATCTACTAAAAAATATTTAGAACTTCCCACTTCTTGTGCCAACTTACTCATAAATATTTGAGTCATCTTGGTAGTTCCTAGAATTTTAGTAATTGAAATAATGGACTTTTCAAAAATCAATCCACTTACATATTTTCTCTTCTCTTTTTGTTTTTCAACAACTTGTCTCTCTAATTCTTCTCATGTTTCAAAGATTGAATCTAGTCTTATTCTTTTGTTAATGGCTCCAAATCATTTTCTTCCATTGGGTCTTCAACTTGTTGGAACCTTAGGTTTTGATGGTTCATCCCACTTCTATTGGAAACAGTCAGACGAACGGTCAACTAGAAACTAGAGACAGTTGGTTGGGTGGTCAACTAGACAGTCGGTCGAATAATCGACTAGCGGTTAGAAATCGTTAATCAATGGATTGACCGACCAACCAATCAACTACGTGTTGTATTATTGTATGGTCAGGTCGACTTGGTAAGTCAACTAGTTGATGAGACGACACAGATTTTCCTGAAAATATTCCCCATTGACAGTTATATGTGGACAAGATCTTCCTAATTTCAATGAAATTGGTTAGATCCTTAGGCAATAAATAAAGGACCCAATGGGTCTATCCAACAACATGTTCAATAAG
Source organism: Picea engelmannii (assembly GCA_009831015.1). Classification (NCBI taxonomy): domain Eukaryota; kingdom Viridiplantae; phylum Streptophyta; class Pinopsida; order Pinales; family Pinaceae; genus Picea; species Picea engelmannii. The sequence goes on along the minus strand of ML790265.1, from coordinate 447,559 downwards.
TGATCTTTGTATCTATCATGCATTGTGATGTTATGATCACAATGTGTCATGCTTAAGTGTTGAAACTATGTCGTTAGACACCATCAATCTTCTTTGAAGTTAATTGCTCTTTGTATATTCTGCAAATTATGTTATTTTTCCTCTTAAGGTTACACCCAATCCCCAACATGGTATCAGAGTTATTGGTTTTGACCTTGCATTTTTTCCACAAATATTGTTGATTTGGATCTTATGGTGATAGACTATGGGTTTTTCATTTGTTGATGGTAACCTATTCAGATCATCAGATCTATCAAATATCAAAGATGGATTCCAAGATTGATCTTATTGTCTTAAATGGACTCAATTGTGTTATTTAGGTACCAGATATGGAGACTTTGTTGAAGAGAAAATGGATCTAGCAGTATACAAATGCATTTGTTCCATATCCAAAGGATGACCAAGTGATGTTTTTCATAAATACAAATAATGATGAGGTTTTTGGGTCATCATAACCTACATTTCTTGAGAGATTCACTTTCATACAAGCAGGATTGACTTCCCTCATGAAGTCTAGAAGAAGTTGAAGTCTTTGTTCGACAAATTTGATGAGAGTCAAGTCATGCAGTTGGAGAAAGATTTCATCTCACTTTATCTACATTCCTTTGAAAGGATTGAGGACTATTTGGTGTGTGTTAAAGAGTTGTAGTTGAAATTGGGTGAATGTGGGAATAATTTTCAGAAGAAATATGGACAACTCATCAAGCTGGTCCTAGTGAATCTGAAAACACCCTTCGACGTGCTATGTTCCATGTTCCAGACAAATTATGGTAGACATGAAAAGAATATGGTAAGGAATATACCTTTGATACTTTATGTGGCTTACTGATTAATGATCAAATATGTTGCTTGATGAAGGGAAGCTTGGTGGTAAACATCAAGCTCACTTGTTCAAGGGTAAAGGATAGATGGATTATAAGGAAAGACGACATTCCAATGCTTTTGTACGCAAACAAGAATGTCTTGACTAGAAAAATAAAGTGGAGACTAATGATTCGACATCCACTTGGAACAATCAAAAGAGGGAAACATGTATGTACTGTGGAAAGATTGGACATGTGGAGAAAAGTTGTTGGAAGAAGGGTAGTGATTCAGAAGTGAAGGTTAAGCAACTTGAAGGAGATGTGTCAATTGTCTGTAGATCAATCGACAATTTTACCTTCCAAGTCGGAACCTCTTAAGCATTTCTTTCACACACCTATAAGAATGAGTGGGTATTTGATTCTAGGTGCACTCATCATATGGCCAAAGATGCTTCTTTATTATCCTCCCTAGATAAAGATGTCGAGTGAAAGGTCTATGTAGCTGATGATGTTTCTCTCAACAATGTTGGTCATGGTGATGTTCCTCGTCGATATGGAAGGATTGTTGACGTTTATCATGTACCTAAAATGAGTGAAAATATTTTATCAATTTTCCAGCTTACGCAAAATGGTAAGATTGTTGATTTTTGGCCAGATTGATTCTTTGTCAAGGATCTAAAAAATGATAGGTTGATTATCGTCGAAGGGTTTCTTGACTCAAAGGATGGACTGTATAAGTTGTGTGACCTACCTTGACCAAATCCTGGACCGACTTCCCTCATTGAGAAAACCGACGAGTGGAGCATAATTTGGCATGAACAACTTGGACAACTAAGTTTTTGAAGTCTAAATTCGATGGCCACACATAATATGATTGTTGGTCTTCCTAAATTTCTTCTACCTGATGGTGTCTATAGAGGATGTGTGTTGGGAAAACATCATCGGACACCTTTCAACGCTGGCAAAGCATGGCAAGAAAAAAACCCACTGGAACTTGTTCACAATGATCTTTGTTGTATTAATCATCCCTCCTTAGCAAGTGAAAAGTATAATGATCTCTCTAGATTTACTTGGGTTTATTTCTTGAAAAATAAGATTTACATATTTGAAAAATTCAAGGAATTTAGGGCATTAGCTAAAAATCAATGCGGTCGACCTATCTAGTGTTTGAGATATAATAATGGCGGAGAGTATGTGAATCGAATGTTTGAAGAATACCTTGCTCGATCTGGTATTTCCTGGTAGAGGTTTGTTCCTCATACTCCTCAACATAATGGCGTAGTAGAAAGAAACAATCGAACTTCGATCGAAATGGCTCATTGTCTTTTGCAAGACAAATATATGCCGATTCATTTTTTGGTTGAGGTTGTCTATTGTGCCAACTACCTCCTAAATTGTATTCCAACTTGGGTTGTCAATTTTGTGACTTCAATCAAGAGATGGTGTGGAAAGAATCCCTCAGTCGGTCACCTCAGAGTATTCAGATGTATTGCTTGGGCTCATATTTTGGATGATTGTAGGAAAAACTTGGATGAAAATATTTGTGCTTTCATCATGATGGGATACTCTGAAGAATCCAAAGCCTATCAATTGTTTGACCCTATCAAACGAAAAATCATTATCAGGAGAAATGTGTTTTTTGATGAGAAGTATTAAGGAATTAAGTTATTGAATACTTCCTCTAGTCTGTCATAGGATGGTCCCTTATACATCATTTCTGATAGTGTACCACATGCTCCCTTCTTCAACATTTCGATCGGGCAGTTGAACCATATTCTTCAGTTGACCACGTAGTCGATTTCTAGGTCGACTAGTTATCGATCAGTTCCAACTAAAATTGCCACTTCTCCTTATTGACCTTCTAGAGTACATGCCATTTCAGCATCCCCTTATCTCCCTCAGTGGGATGCTAATACATTTGAAGTTGTTGGACCTGATTTTGGTGATGTATCTTCAGTCCAATATACTTGGATTCAGAAGCAGTAGGTCAATGTTGCCTTGATGACTTATGTTCTTGAGACTTGTGATCCTATTTCTTATGTAGATGTGCAAAGACAACTTGAATGAGAGAAATCTATGTAAGATGAAATGAATTTTCTTTCAAAGAATCACACTTGGGATTTAGTTCTGTGACCTCAAGGGAAGAACATTATGAAATGTATATGGGTCTATAAGACCAACTTTACCTCTAAAGGTGTTGTCGAGCGTCATAAAGCTCGCTTGGTCAGGAAAGGATTTTCTCGATAGGAAGACATAAACTACACGGAGACCTTTTCCCTTGTTGCAAATATGAATTCTATTCGATTTATTCTTTCCCTCGTTGCTCTCTTCGAAAGATAGATCCTCTAGATGGATGTTAAAAGTGCCTTTCTTCATGGCGACTTATCTGAAGAAATTTGTATGGAACAACCCCTTAGTTTTGTGACAAATTATAATCTTTTTTTCGACTAAAAAAGTCTCTTTATGGTTTTAAATAGACTCCAAGGGCCCGATATGCTAAGATTGACTGCTTCTTTCTCAATCTTGGGTTCAAATGTTATGAATTTGATCACAATCTTTATGTATTACATGATAATGGTTATACCTTAATTGTTATTGTATATGTTGATGACTTGGTCATAACTGGCAATAATATTGATCTCATTCTTAGATTGAAGAAACAACTTTGATATGATAGATCTTGGTCTTATTTATTACTTCCTCGTTCTTCAAGTTTTACCTCTATCTAATGGTTTGTTTCTCTCTCAATCTAAATACGTATTGGATCTCCTAAATCATTTTAAGATGGCCAATTGTAAGTTGTGTGCTATGCCTTTTTAGTCTGGAGTTAAGCTCACTAAAGACTTTCAATTTCCCAAAGTTGATTTCTCTCTTTATTGAAAATTGGTAAGTAACCTTATTTATCTCACTCACAGTCGACCTAACATCTCTTTTTTTGTTAGTGTGGCTTCTCGGTTTATGCAGGATCCCCAAGAAAGTCACTAGAAAGCTATCAAAATATGTTTTTCTTACATCAAGGGTACCTCTCATCTTGGCATAAAATATTTTCGAAGAGTTCAAACTCATTATTCAGCTTCACCAACTCCGACTTGGCTGCTGATAGTGATGATCAGAAGTCAACATTGGCTATGTGTTTCACTTTAGCACTAGACCTATGGTTTGGTCATACAAGAAAAAAAAGGTAGTCTCCCTATCAACTACATAAGTTGAGTATTTAATCCAGATTTTATGAGAAGAATGAAATGACTACAGATTATTAACAAGTGCTTAACACAATATAATAAAGATACAATAAAATTGGTTTTCTATTCAATAAGGAAATAAGCTGAAACTGTAAAATGCAGCGGAAAACAAGCTTGTTGGAATGGTGGCGGCTTATCTCTGAGAAGAGATGTGACAGTTGCGCTCATTCGCAAGAAGATGATTACAGTGAGGCTCTGAAGGGATTTTTACAATAAACAAGAATGTAAAAAACCCTAGACATCCAAAAACCTAACCCTAGGAGATGAAGCACCAAAAGTCATGTGGGCCCCGTTTGGGTAAGTTAGTACATCAACTTCTTGGGATCGTAACTTTTGCATACGATCTCTGTCTTAGGCACACGATATCTCGTTGGAAAGGTATCATCGGGGAAATTCATTTAGGGGGATCAATCAGAGCCTTTTTCTATCATTAAGAACCTTGATCCCGAAAAACCTTCATTTAGGCCCCCAAAATGGCCCCGGAAGTTAAAAACTGCTAAAAATAGTAAATTACCAAAATTGCCAGAAAATTGTTTTGAGCTAGTTGGAAAAGGTGGGTGGCCACCGATATCCACCTGGATCAATCCTCCCTCCTTAGGAAGCAATGGTCTCCATTGCGTTGAGTTCCCCCATCAGATGAGGAAATATTTGTTGGATTTGGCCCCGGGTGAGCCACTTGCCTTGGTGCAAGAGTTGCCCTGCTTTAACGACTCGATAAAGTTGGATCCTTTGTTGTCGAGTGCCCTTGATCTGTGTGTCCACAATCTGATCATTGGATGCATGTTGTATGTAGTCGGGGTTGATCTATGTTAGTGTCAATTGTTCTGCTACTTCTGAGGTGTCCAATAATGGTGGGAAATAAGAGCGAAGGAGATCCACGTTGAACACTAGGTGCATGCCAAGGAAAGGAGGAATGTTGAGCTCAAAAGAACTATCCCCCACAACCTTGGTGATGGTGTATGGCCCATAATGGAGTGGGTGAAGATTTTGATGGGGTCATGTAAGAAGTTCTTTCTGCAAGTGCAACCAAACTTTATCGCCCACCTAAAACTTATGTGGCACCCAATGTTGATCATGGTGTTTCTTGTACTTATCATTGGATTTTTGTAGGATATCCTAAACCTGTTGGAAGATAAGTTGGATCCGCTCAATGAACCGGGTGGCTTTTTCAACTTCAGTTGGAGCAGGAGATGAGTCGGTTGAGGTGACCACAAGGGGAAGTGAAACATCTATGGGACCCAATGGTTGGAATCCCAACCCCACCTGAAAGTGGTTGTGGTCAGTTGAGCTATGCAGGGCTCGGTTGTAGCTATGTTGGACATAGGGAAGGCTCTCATCCCATGTGCGAGGGTGATTGGAATTATACATGTGAAGGATATGCACAATCATTCGATTTACGACCTCAGTTTGGCCATCTGTCTGGGGGTGGAAGACCGTGGATTTGGTGAGATTGGTGTCCAGCAGTGACCAGAGGCTCGATCAAAATGTGTTGAGAAATCGATTGTCCCGATTTGAGACAATGGTTATTGGGATCCCAAAATGTACCCAGACTCGTTCAAAGAAGAGCTCGGCAGTGGCCTCTGTTGTGATGCTCTTCTTGCAGTCAACCAGAATCGCCATCTTAGAAAAGCGATCAACAACCACAAAAACACAGTCATTTCCCTTCTTGGTGGACAGGAGGCCTGACATGTAGTCCATTGAGATGGATTCCCATGGCCTGTCAGGAATAGGGAGAGGGGTGTACAAGCCCTATTTCTTAGTGGTCGGTTTGGAAATAGCGCAGGCGGTGTGGGACCTGATATACTTGTTGACGTCTTATCGAAGTTTCGGCCAATAGAAATGTTTATGTAGCATCACCACTATCTTTTCTACGCCGAAGTGTCTTGCCACTCGACTATAGTGGGCTTCCTAGATCAACTTCTCTCGCTCACTTGATGGAACACAGATATGGCCCAGACGACACAAGAACCCCTCCTAAAGATGGAAATTATCGACAACTGCGTTTGCACCCAACATTTGGTAGGTGGTGGTGAATTCTAGGTCTGTCTCATGGAGTTGGGGCCATCCAGAGGTCTAATGGCCACAAGAGTATAGCACCGTGGTGAGTGCCATGACTGGCAGTCTGCTAAGGCAATCAACGACGCGATTGGTGCTTCTTTTTTTATACTTAATGTTGAGGTGGAATACTGCAAGTATGTGGACCACTTTTGATGGCGGTCATTCTGAAATTTTCCTTATGTCTGCATGAACTGCAGTGGATTATGATCAGTGTGGATGATTGTCTCCTTCCCAAGAATGTAATGTCTCCACTGGCACAGGCTTTCACAATGGAGTACATTTATTTTTACAGACAACATCTGATAGTGTCTCACTATGATAGGCCACGGGGTGGTCGTACTGAGTGAGAACAACGCCCACAACATAGTCTGAAGCATCTATCTTGATCTCAAAGGATTGTTGTAGGTCTGGTAGTGAAAGTACTAGGGCTGAGCACAAGCGCTGCTTCAAATCATCAAACGCTTGTTGTTGGGACCGGCCCCACGAAAATTTCTCCTTACCACCACCCTTGGTTATTTGGTTGAGGGCCCATGAAATATGGGAGAATCCCAACACGAACCTACGGTAGAAATTGGCAAGGCCCAAGATGCTCTGAAGCTCAAAGAGTGTGGTTAGGGCTGGCTAGTCACTAATGACTTGGATCTTGACTGGATCCACATGTACGCCATGTTCATCAATGATCTAGCCCAGGTAATGGACCTTTTCCATGCCAAAGGATCATTTTTCCAAGTTGGCGTAAAGCTTGTGTTGCCGCAGGGTGTGCAGAACCTGTTGAATATGTTGCAAGTGTTCGGCCCAAGTCTTGTTGTAAATGAGAATTCCATCTAGATACACCACTATAAAAGTATTGGTGAATGGTCGCAGGATGTCCATCATCCTCATGAAATTGGCTGGAGCATTTGTCAAACCAAAGGCCATGACCAACCATTCAAAAAGGTCTTCCTTTGATTTGAAGGCGGTCTTCCATACATATGTTTGTTCTATCGGGACCTGGTGGTAGACAGACTTCAAATCAATCTTACTGAAGTATTTGGCCCCCATGAGTTGATCAAGGAGGTCGTTGATTCAAGGAATTGAGTACCGGTTTTTTACTGTGATTTTATTCAGAGTTCGGTAATCAATGCAGAGTTTCCAGGTTCCATATTTCTTATGTACCAGCACGATTGGGCTCCTGCAAGGTGATGAGATGGGACGAATGTGCTCCTTGTGGAGAAGTTCTTGGATTTGTCGCTTGATCTCCTCATTCTCTAACAGAGAATGGCAATAGACTGGCCCATTGGGAAACGATGCGTCGGGGGTCAGATAGATGGGGTGCTTGACCTGGAAGTGCAGAGGTACCTCAGTAGGTGAGGAAAAGATATCTGAATATTCTTCCACGACCTTATCTACTTGCTTTTGTTGTGTGGAGAGGTCGGCTGCAGAGACACTGGATGTGGTTGTGATATTTCGCTCATTCTGAGAGTGAATCATGAAGAAGACAAACTTCAATGTCTGAGAGATGACCTTCCTGCATTGCTTAACAGAGATCAAGGAAATAGCACTAGGTGGGACAACCTATTTCTTGTTCAAAGTAATAATAACACTAGGAGGCCTAGACTCATATACAACATGATGTTTCCATAAATAAGGTTGGCCCAAAAGAACATCACAAACTTCGAGAGGAGAAACATCACACAATACCTCGTCTTTGAAGAGCTTGATTTCGTACGACAGTCGACACTATTGGATGACGCGGAGATCACGTCCTTGGCGGAGCCATCCAATGGTGTAGGGTTATGGGTGCGACGTTGTCGGTAGGACCATCCGCTTGACGACCTCTGCTGGGATGAGGTTCTTCTCGCTACCGCTATCAACGATGAAGTGCAGCGGGGTGCCTTTTACCCACATTTGTGAATGGAAGAGGCACTCTCCTTCTTCTGGCTCGTCTAGTTCACCAGGATAGAGCTTGGTGGTAGCAACGGTGGCACTGGGTTCCGCGTCAATGATCCATCTTCCCCTTTCTGGTTCTGACTCAAAGTCAGAACCCGCATCTGATTCAGAGACTTTAACTTCGGTCACCAGCGATTGCTTTGAGCGGCGGTCAACAGTGTTATGCCAAGGGCTCTTATGGAAGTCACACCACTTCCCAGTATATTTCTTTGTCTTTCTGGTGTCCTTCTTTGCTTGCGGCTTGGACTGGTTGTTTTGATACTATCCATCTTTGCTCTGTCCTTTTTTCTGTGGGTTGGAGCCTCCCTTTCCAGGCTTTTGTTATGAGGGGTTCCCAGGCCCAAATTGTCGCGTCTTTTGTTTGAGCTTCTACTCTATTTTGATGGCATATCGGTAGGCCGCGCCCAAGGATGAGATGTCTAGAAATTCCATTTCGGTCTTGATGTATCTATGCATAGAAGCACAATACTTGAGCACCAGATGTCTCTCCAAATATTTGATACCCAGCTTGGTGCGTAAGGTATGGAAGATATTTGTGAAATCTGGCACTGCTTGGTCTCTTTCTTACCGCAGTGTGGTCCATTTGGTATACAAGTCGTCATAACTTTCGACAGGGTAGTATTATTCCTTAATAGAATCCCTGAAGGATTCCCAGGTGGTCATGACTGTAAATAATAAGGGTTCCTCTGTTTCCTTTTGCTCACAGAAAATTTCCCACCAATCTTTGACATGGGGAACGACTTTGAGGAGCGCAAAAGTAATCTTTTCTCTATTCGAAAAGTTATGGACAGAAAAATACCCTTCTAGTAGATTCAACCACTTGTCTACAACATATGTGTCTATATGACCTTAAAATACAGGAATATCAAATTTTTTGTGTACCTTAAAGGGGGCGGCGCCTTCGCTCGAAGAAGATGTGTCGCTTGTTGGTAGCCGTCAAAGGATTTGCGAGAAACTATCCATCATCTCGTTCCTCTGTTGTGTGAGGGATTCCTCAAGAAACATTTCAAAAGGATCTCGTGTCTCGTAATATTTATTTTCTCCTGCTATGAGAGGTCGCTTGGGCATGCAAGAGCTTTTTCCCTCAATAGAAACAAGCTCGAGACCCAACTCTTTGTACTCCGACCTCGTTGGGGACATGCATTAAGACGACAAGGAGGAGACCGCTCTGATACCACTAATCTGGATTTTATAAGTAGAATGAAATGACTACAGATTATTAATAGGTGCTTAACACAAAATAATAGAGATACAATAAAATTAGTTTTCTATTCAATAAGGAAATAAGTTGAAACTGTAAAATGCAGCGGAAAACAAGCTTGTTGGAATGGTGGCGGCTTATCTCTGAGAAGAGATGTGACGGTTGCGCTCATTCACAAGAAGATGATTACAATGAGGCTATGAAGGCCTTTTTACAATAAACGGGAATTTCAAAAACCATATACATCCAAAAACCTAACCCTAGGAGATGAAGCGCCAAAAGTCATGTGAGCCCCATTTGGGTAAGTTAGTACATCAACTTCCCGGGGTCGTAACTTTGGCATACGATCTTCGTTTTAGGCGCACAATAGCTCGTTGGAAAGGTATCGTCAAGGAGATTCATTTAAGGGGGATCAATCAAAGCCTTTAGCTATGATTGAGAATCTATATCCCAAAAAACCTTCATTTAGGCCCTCAAAATGGCCCCGGAAGTTAAAAACTGCTAAAAATAGTAAATTACCAAAATTGTCAGAAAATTGTTTTGAGCCAGTTGAAAAAGTTGGGTGGCCACCGATATTCACTTGGATCAGTATTGTGGCACCGTCAATGAAAGTAAATAGGTTGTTTAGATTTTCCAGCTTTTGGGTGAAATTGGATTACTTGTTTAAACCTCAACTACTATCTATTGTGACAAATAGAGTGTAATTTAGGTTCTTGACAATCATGTTGCCCACAACAAAATGAATCATGTTGAACTTCATGCTCACTAATTGTGACAGTTAGTTCAAGAGAAGGTTGTCACTCTTGTTTAATATAAAATAGATGATCATATTGTTGATATATTTACAAAACCATTGTCTGAAGTTAATCTTGTTAAGCTACGTAATATGCATGGGCTTCAGGAAGCTGTAATTATGGGGGGTGTCCTGCTGACATAATTTCAACTCCTAAATCTCCAAAACCATGTGTTGATGGGGGGGTGTTGGAACCTCAGGTTTTGATGGTTCATCCTACTTCTACTAGAGACAGTTAGTTGGTTAGTCAACAAGCAAATGGAGATAGTCGGTCGAGTGGTCAACTAGATAGTTGGTCAGATAATCGACTAGCATTCAGAAACAGTTGGTCAATGGATCGACCAACCGAGCAGTCAAATACGTGTTGGACGACTGGATGGTCAAGTCGACTATCTGACAAGATAACGCAAATTTGTCAGAAAATGTTCCAACCATCGACGATTATGTGTGGACAAGATCTTTCTGATTCCAAGGAAATTGGTTAGATCCCGAGACTATAAATAAAGGACCCCATGGGTCGATCCAACAACATGTTAAATAAGTGATCTTTGTATCTGTCATGCATTTTGATGTTATGATCACAGTGAGTCGTGCTTAAGTTCTAAAATGATGTCTTTAGATACCACCAATATTCTTTGAAGTTTATTACTCTTCATTTATTCTGCAGATTTTGTTATTGTTCCTCTCAGGGTTACACCCAATCCCCAACACAACCTCTATAATTTTTCTGTGTAACTCTAATTTTTATAGAGTCTCCATTAAATAATTCATTTCCCTTGCTCTCATTCCATTGCCAAGATTCATTACCATTGATGCAATTAAACTCACTACTTCACTTATTGCATGTATAAGTTGATCATATTCAATTGAGATGACCTTAGTTGATCCTTTTTTTTGGTTGGTTGGTTCCTACTTGACACTTTGCTTTATATTTTTCAAAACATAATGCAAGTCTCTCGACCTCTGTATCTGCATGATGAAGATATGGAGTAGAGATAATTGTAATTCTCGGATTAGAAATGATATGATGTGGATCATAATGCCACACTTTTCCTTCCATAAAATTAAAATATTTCATCATTTTTTCAACCATAACCAATGTAGATTTGCTTTTGACTATGAAAGACAAAACTTCTGCAGGTAAAGAAAATGTAAACTTTTGATTTCTTCTATAAAAATGAATAAAGTTTAAATTCAACCTTTGTCTAATATCAAGAGAAAAAATCATAGGAGTCAAAAAGACTAAAAGCAGAAGGTTTGAGTTCTGAGCCATAAATTTTGATAATGGTACTCTTCATATAAGTACCAATCCCCTACTTTAGAATCTTGATTCAACTGAAAAAGTAGTTTGAACTTAAATAATGATCTTGTGGGATGTTCATTATGCATTATTGTATAAACAATATACATAAACTAATCCACAAAGATTTTAAAACCATTATGTTGACCTCGATCTTGCACAATTCCTATCCATTCTAAAACCATTCTAAAACCGTAAGAAGTTTACCATGTTGATCAATGTTATTTAATTGTAAATGCTCAAAATAATCAGACTGGAAATAAATAAGGAGGCAAATAAAATAATATTGATAGCTAAAACATTTCAGAGATTGAAAATTAACAAACTTCTCATGAATAACATTAGACAAGTACTTTGCATAGTTGAATGTTTTTTATTGTGATATTCTAAAAATAAACCCTGAGATTGTCTCATCCACAACATTATCATTATCATATCCATATTCAAACAAGACACAGCAATGCTTTTTTTCAGACACAACTAAAAATAATTCTAACGATAAAGGTAGGGTTAACTTAGGCATTTTGGAATTCTCAGGTAATGGTTTTGATAGCAAGGACTACTTCTACTCATTTTTCAAGGAATTAAATTCTATACTAAAAACCTCTTCTTCAAGAACTATATTTTTCAAGGAATTAAATTCTATACTAAAAACCTCTTCTTCAAGAACTATCTAGTTATTAGGTAGTAGTAGCATCTCAGATATAGCTTCTACAGTAAGAAGGAAAAATAACTTCAGTGCCATCACTAGATTTCACTACTCTTTGACTTGGGTCATAGAGACTTGAGCACATCAAAATAAACTCAAGGAAGTGATAAGTAGTTGGAAGAATTGTTTGTGTAATACTGCATTCCCAGGATGGTAAACTTTCGAGGGCATCGTTAAACCATTGGTAACTGGATTAGCGAATTTCATAATCATTTTTAACAGTGAGCTGAAAAGGAAAAAAACTAGCAGTACCCATCTTGCTTAAAATTAGAATTGTTGCTTGTTGGTATGGTTTCCCGTGAACTTGAATTGTACCCCAATGGCTTTACCAGTTTCAGTGTTTTGTCTATGTAACAATTTTTGGAATGACCACCTTTCTTCAAATTTGCATGTGCTACATATTAAAACATTTGTCATAATTGAACATCTATCAATTTTTTTATTTTCTTAAAAATGAGTGGGCATATGGATCATTAAATATAACATATTGCATTCCCTGTTAAGTTATTGGATACAAATCTGTCGCATTCCCTGTTAAGTTATTGGATACAAATCTGTCCAGTTGTTTGTGAATGATATGATGGCTGTTTCAAAACTGTCTTTGTGCTCCACAATTGATAGGAATATGTCATGTGTATTCAGACATTTCGTACTCTGTGGTGGCAAAGGCCAATGTTAAAAACCTATATGATTTTGCTCCATAATTGATTTTATTCATTTATCTCCATTCATAACGAGTTGTCAACTCTAGTGCCTGATCACTTAAAACCTTGAAATTGTGAATTTTGAGCCATGCACAATTAATTTGAAAGTTATTCAACACTTTTGTCATTCTATGATTGGTTAAAAAAATTCTCGAAGTCAATTTGGCTTTTTTTTATTTCATTTATTCAAAACTTTTATCAACAACAAAATTTTGACTAAATTTTTATAAATATCAAAGTGGACTGTGAACCCATTCAGAACTTCATTTGGTTCAAACAATAACAATTTCTTTAAAGAATAATCAATAATCAATCAGAGTTACAACACATTCAATTTTACTCATAATTTTTTTTTTTTTTTTTCCATGCAATCTAAATAAGCAACAGATAGAGCTATGCAAAAATGCTCTCATGCAACATTGATAATATCAGAACTAAACATTCATGTGCAATAATGGTAATCCTCATGCAAAAAGTCAAGTTGTTTGTAGGTGGGCCTTTTTCTAGTAAACACTTGAATTCCAAATGACTAGGAATATAACTACAACATGATAATATATAAATAATTATATTAAAGCATTTATTCATATTAAACATGTAATTAAAGTAAATCATTACTGGAGATGATCAATAAATAACAAAAATAAAAATAAACCAACAACATTATTTTTTACGATGAAAAGCACATCTTGAGGAAACCCACTAGACACTTCCCCAGGGTAAATCGGTTTGGAAACCTAACTTGACAAGGACATCGAGTGAGACCCATAATATCTACAAAGGAAGCTAGCCCAAGGACTTGATCCTGTGACCTCCTACTTGTAATTCACAACAATCAATCACTCAACTAAATCACTGGGCTAAATAAACCAACAACATATATAAACCATTAAACTAAAAATAATCATCCATAATGAACTGAAACAACAAAATATATAATTAAAGTAAATAACATTTTTTTCGATAGTTATTCACAGAATTTTTTCAATCCCAAAAAAGACTACAAAGGTTTTCACATCATATGTTGGACCTATTTTAATGATACATTGCTAGAGTCCAATTATTAAAATATTATTTTCTTTAGAGAATAAATTGTGAGGCTTCTCCACAATGCAAGCTTAAGATGGCATCCCTTGTACTTCACCACCCTCCAAAACAATCATTGTTGTATTCTTGGAAAATCCATCTCATAATGTTTGTAAGGTTTTCACATGTTTACTTTCAATATCTTTAGTACATTTATCAACAAACCAAAAAAATTAATTTGTTTTTCCATAATTTTTTTCTTTACTCCAAGCAATTTCCGAAATAAAGTCCTCACATCACTTCCACTTTCGCTTGACCAAATTCCAACTTGGAATTGCTAACACATAATTCCAAGAAATCTAATGTATGTGTTCATGACTGATACAATTTTTAACTTGTATTTAAAACCATTGTTTTAGTCATCTTTTTTGGACACTTGTTTTCCCTTTTGAGAGGCTTTATGTCTAAATAATAAATATTCCAATTCTATTATCAAAAACACAGTATTATGTGAATTTGCACAAAGAAAAGGTGCATGTCATATATTACATAATACATTGGGGGACTTTTGACTAAATAAAAATTATTCTAATTCTATTATCAACAACACATTCCTATGTGAATCTTCACAAAGAAAGGGTATGTCATATATTACATAATTCATTTTCTACATATTCCAAAGGAATTACAAAGAATCATTACGTTTCTTATCTATCAATGATTTACTAAGGATAGATTGGCAAACATTTACAGTAGAGTTAGATGGTCTTACTCTGACTTCCACACTTGATTGGACCAATCTTTGTTTACATGTTCTCGAATGGAACTATCTATTTCTTTGTTTTGATCTGTACTAATTTTTTAAGGCTTCATGTTTCTATTGTCATGTCCTATAGAGCAATAAAGATATGCATTTCTAATTTACAACCATTGAAAAAAGTTTGCAATATTTAAGCTTTGAAGGACATTGATTCAAACATATAAAATTTCCTTTTGTTTTTCCTTCACGATTCTTAGCTTGATTACTTGAATTTCAATTGTCATTTCTAGTAGAATCTCCAACATTGTCATCGTCTTGATTGGATTTTCCTTTCTTATTAGAATATTGTTGTGAGTCATTGTCTTCGATAGTTACAACTAAATATAGGAATTGAAAATAGTTAGTTCAAAAAAATTACTAGAAAAAAAAAATTACTTAATCAAATAAGATATTAAAAAACGTCTATAGAAATTACCCTTTTTCTATGCAAGTAATAATGTTTGATAAAAAATCAATGTATAGTTCTTGATGAAATGTCTCCATAATTGAAATAAATCATCTACTTCCTAACTTGTTCACAATGCAAAAAAATCTACATCCAACATTTAGTGAAATAATCGTTCCTTGAGGGGAGGTAAATGTGTCAACTATGTGATCCCATAAATTTTGGATCCTTTCTTTTGCAAACACGTGACTTCTCGAATCCAATCTCAAATCTCTAAACATCGGCAGATAACAAAGCGGTAGAGTAATAACATTGTTAAACCCCTGGAATAAGAGTTGTTGAACGGTCCAGAGAAGCTTGTCGAATTCGATCCCGGAAGCTTGAAGATCCGGAGGTCCATCAGTGGACTTTCTTCTGCTCGCTGCAACTCGGGCGGCGCGGATTTGGGCTCGCTCAAAGTCATCTTCGTTGGGGCTGAATAGATGGTGCGCTGGGGCAAAACGAACTAGGGTTCGTTCTCTCGCAGCCATGCCAAGCCAGGCCGGAGGGGAGCCACCGCCCCCTCCCTCCCCAACCACGTCCTTCAGGAAGCTAATAGCAGCTTACAGAAAGAATGCACCCCAAGCGGAAGCACCAAGTTTTGTGAAAAAATTGGATGATGTCCCAGAGATCAATCTCCCCCCGGAACAACCAATGAAGGTAGCGATTTCCCTTTCAGAACGAGGGTTGGTAGGTCAGTTCATGGGCCTCTGGCCCTCAGTCCGGACAACAGACAACTGGATCCAAAGGAACTGGCGGCCATTAATAAAAAATAGCGTAACTTGCTACGCGGTTGGAAGAGGTTACTATATTTTCGAATTTATCTCCCAGGAGGACCACGATCTAATCTTCAGGAACGGCCCATACTTCATGGGTACACAGGGCCTCTATTTGAACCGATGGACTCCAAACTTCGACCCAGCTTCGGAAGTGCCAAAAGACGTCCCGGTCTGGGTCAGACTCCCAAATCTGCCAATCCACTGCTGGAACTCCTCGTCGCTGCAAGCTATTGGGAACGGACTAGGGCACTACATT